>SKCR01045265.1:0-55903 GCA_019454045.1 Zanthoxylum bungeanum
ATGAAACCGTTCGAAGTATATACTTGGATCATTGATGAGATCGTAATTCCTTAGTTTGTGTTGTGTTAGCCAGCAGCTGCTACAGAACTATACTCCTAATCCAATTAGGAATTTTGTAGACCCAAAACGCTTCTTTTGCTGCCTCAGTCGCAGTAATATATTCCGCTTTTGTTGTTGAATCGGCAACAATATCTTGCTTGGAAGATTTCCAGCTCACTGTTCTGTTGTTCAAACAAAATAGGTACCCTTATTACGACTTATAGTCGTCTTTATCTGTTTGGAAGCTTGCATCGGTGATCCCACTCACTTTAAGTTCTCCATCTCCATAAATTAAGAAAGCATCCTTAGTTCGTCTAAGACACTAAAGGATGTTCTTAACATCAATCCAGTGACCATCACCTGGATCAGTCTGATAGTGACTCCAAATGCTCAAAGTATATGAGACACCAGGTCGCGTACATTTCTTTCAATGTACGAGTTCTCGAGAGTGCCAACAACTTTTAGATCTATCACAATAGATCTTTATTCCTAGAATAAAGGTTGCCTCTCCCAAGTCTTTAATGGAGAATTTTAATGAAAGCTAAGCTTTCCGATTGTAACATGGGAATATTATTTCCAAGAAAATAATACATCATCAATGTATAGGACATCGAATGTCAGTGCGCTCCCACTAACCTTCTTATATACACACGAATCATTCTTGTTTGAATGAAACCATATTGTAATATGATCTCATCAAAATATTGGTTCCAAGAACATAATGTTTGCTTCAATCCATAAATGGATCGAATTAACTTGCAAACCTTGTTTGCATGTTTTGGCGCGACAAAACCGTCAGGCTTTTATTTAAAACATCCTCCAAAAGGTTTTCGTTAAGGAAAACGGTTTTGACGTCCAACTGCCATATTTCATAATCGAAATATGCGACAACAACAAGCATTATCCGAATGGATTTAATCATGGCAACGTGTAAAATGATTCGTCGTAATCAACACCATGTTGATGACGATACCCTTTTGGTACAAGCCTAGCTTTGTACGTTTGTATATTGCCATCCATGTCAGTCTTCACCATGAAGACCCATTTGCTACCAATAGGCACAATGCCTTCTGGTACATCAACCAGTGTCCAAACTTGGTTGTATACATGAAATTCATTTCGGACTTCATGGCACTTTGCCATATTGCGGAGTCGATACCTTGTATCGCTACCTCATACGTAGCCGGCTCATTACCCTCAATAAGATTAATATCTTCATAAGGTGAGATCAGAAACCCATACCTCTTAGGTTGTTTTCTGACTCTCTCCAACCTACGCGGTTCTTGTGTATTAGAATATTATGGAACAGTATCATATAGGGGTGTGCATCGGTCGGTTAATCCTTGATTTTTTAACTGAACCGAAATTTTTCGGTTAAGTAAATGTTTAACCGATTAACCATATTATGACACATAACCATTAACCAATTTAATCATTATATTTCGGTCGGTTTGGTTAATTCGGTTTATAACCAGTCCACCAATTATAAATTCATCAATCAACATTCAACAAAGCAATTTAACACAAATAAATTTCATATTCAACCAAATTTAAGATTAACCCAATATTATGAAATTTTGGGTTTCTTAATAGCCAATAATTAATAATTTTTGGTTTTAACAATTTATCTAACAAACGGTCTATGAAGTTTTGTATTACTTATTTAGGGTTTGATGAAGCATGTATATATTTCGGTTAATCGGTCGTTCGGTTATACGAATCTCATAACCGTAACCGAACCGAATGACGAAAAAAGTTAAAAAATTTAACCGCAAAAACCGATTTAATCACAATAACCAAACCGTTATGAAAAAATTGGGTCGGAACGGTTCAGTTAATCGGTTAAAACCGATTAATGCACACCCCAGTATCATGGACCGGCGTAATCACACGCGTATACGCAAGAGCACGTATCGTTCAAGTAGTATAAAAAGTATCGATCCCACGAGGACTTAAAACCTTTTATTAACAATTTATGAAGTTAAATGTTTAGAAGTATCTAATGGATTGATTGTTTGATTGGGTGGTGACTTTAAAATTAAAATAAGTAAAAAATTGTTGTGAAAGTAGATTGAAGAAAATTCAAATTTATAAAACTATCCAGAGTTGTGAATCCTTCCAATAGCTTTTTAAAAAATGAAGTGGTTATTTTACGTTTGTGTAATATATTGGTTTATTAACCTGGAACACGAAATTATGTAAAAGCCTCTTCCGATGGTCAAATACAAATACCCAGTATAACCCAATAATCATATTCCTATGTTAACCAAGTTATCTGAATTCATTAAGATTAAGTTCCAATTATGGCTACCCCCGCCCGACAGGTATATTCCTATCATGTAAGGAAATCTATTAAAGAGTTATCTATCCTCAAGGAAGATCGTGAGCTATTGAGTCTAAGGTCTTTAACCTAAAATCTTTTTCCAAGTTCATTTTAAGTTTACCAGTTCAATTTTATTAATGGTAGTTAATAAAAAGTATTATGATTAAGGCTCAATAAATAAACCTTTATATTACCCAAACTGTAATTTAACCCCTTATAAACCGGTGATATTGGATTTCATCACAACCCCATATAACTGGCTTAGTTACGACACATATTTACGGATAGTAAAAAACTAAAATAAAAGAAAAGACATAAAGTAAATTGCTGGAAATTAAATACTGAAAAGTAAATGACAGAAAGTAAATGCTGAAAATTAAATACTGAAAATTAAATGCTGAAAAGTAAATGCTGAAAGTAAATTGCTGAAAAGTCAATGCTGAAAGTAAATTGCGAAAAGTAAATAAAGTAAAATACAATAAAAGAAAATGCTAAGGTAAAATGATCCATTTTATTACTTCTATTTTAGATATCTCTCTTAATATAATATATTAACTTTGCATGATAATTACCAACCAGCCATATAGGCGTATCCAGATTAAGTCAAATTAATAATTAATTACCACCGACCAATCAGGCAGTATCCAGTTTAGTCAGGTTAAAATCAATTTCAATATTTACCAACCGACCATAAGGCGGTATCCTCATTAAGTCACGTTTTTACTAGTTTATATATTATATTTATTGGAGATTAATCTAAATATTAGTAATAAAAGTTTTACCTTTTACTCCAACAATGTGGAGTTGCCTCATCATTACTGAAAAGTAAAAAACTGAAAATTAAAGAAAGAAAAGTAATGTTCGTAAAAGTAAATTGCAGAAAGTAAAGAAAGACTGAAATAAAGAAAAGAAAGTGCGAAAGCTGAATTTAATACTGAAAGCTGTAAATAAATAAGCAAGATACAATATTCTTAGTATTCTTAAGGAATTACATAGAATAATGTATAAATTTACAAATGAAATGGCTTGGTATTTATAGGTAAAATTTTACCTCCATCAAATCATCTACCAAATCCATTATTAATTTTTCCACTAATTTCTCCACAAAATCCATTATTAATTGCTCCACTAATTGCTATCATGTTTGGTGGGAGCTTGACTATTTTTATTTTTGCTTTGAAAATGACTTTAATAATTACACATAACACACTTCTGGATGTTTCATCAATTTCGGTCATGAAATGTTCAGAATTAGAAATTATTTTGTTCTTGAAAGTTGTAGATCTTTGCATCTTCTTTAATCTGGAATTTGAATCAGCTAAATCCGATATCGGAGTAAAACGTTATGCCCAAAATACGACAGTTACGCAAAATTGGAATTTCCGAAACTGCACTTCGTTAGAACGCTATTTCAAGTTTCCAATCTCCAAAATTAATATGTCAAGTCCAATTTTTGCCCTTATTTGACCCACACTTCATCCTAAATGATTTCATTGAATCCCAATATTATTTTATCTGCAAAATAAACTAAAAACACATCAAAACGTTCATCAAACCCGAGAAACTAAACAAAATATTAAGTAAAAGAGGCGGTAAATATTGATATATTTTCCTCTCATCACACCCCCAAACCTAACATTTTGCTAGTCTCGAGCAAAACAACAAAATAAAATACAATAAACAATTAAAATTAAACTAAGCCACTTTCGTATGGATCACAGTTGCATTTAGCGTATGGCAACAAGCCTTAAAACCCCTATGTGTCTCTAGTGGACGAGTTGTAGTCTCGTGAGGGCTTACAGTAACGATACCCTAAACGTTTTACAAAAGTAAAAAGATAATAAAACTAACGCACACAAAAACAAAAAGACAAGAGAAAAGAGAATAAAGAAGTTAGTGACTAAACATGTGAAACTTCTTATCCAAGTTAATAGTTGTTTTATTTCTTTCTAAATTACCGAATAAATGAATTCTCTGATTAATTTTTTACCATTCTTCATATACATAGCCAACAAAATATTAATCAACTCATTTTTTCCCACAATAGTCACAAGTGCAGTTGAGAAGAAAGTAATATTTTTGTCCTAAAGTTTTATCAGAATTCACACCTTTTTTAGCAATGGAATATTTTTCTGATTTTTTTTCTTTTCTATTTTTTTTATTTATATACAATATCTTTCATCTATGTAGCGAGCTTTGGGTCAGTGACTCCCAAATCAGTTGGCTTTAGGGCTTTAGGTGTTAAGACACCCCTACAGACTTAATTACTCAGACTTCAGACATATATATTTTTTGCAACATCTTTAATCCATGTAGCGAACTTTGAGTCAGTGACTCCAAAACCAGTTGGCTTTAGGGCACTAGGTGTTAAAACACCCCTACGGACTTAATAACTCGGATCTCAGACGTTTGTCTATTTTTTTTATCTCATTGTTTTTTAGATGCTTCCTCCAATTAAACTAGAGCACTGAATATTACAAATTGTCAATTACAACTCATATCTGTATGTTACCATGTATGTTGATAATACCTGTCAACTGAGCATATGAAGATCCATTTTAGTCAGTTTTATGGAGAATTCATAAATTAAATAATTCAAAAGGAAATAACAAAATTAACTTGTTCCGAAATAGGTTGAGATACGTCTCAGGAGTGGAAATTCCTTATTCGGCTATCTCTTACACAACCATTTCACTTGATTAATCAAATTAAAAAACAATATATATATATTTTTGAATTTTTTTTATTTTTATTTTTATTTTTTTCGAAAATTTTAGACTAAAAACAACGTAATAAAAACAAGATACTAGTCAACTATTCCCCTCCCCCAAACCTAAATACATCTAAAATGAAAATTAAAGGTTAAGATCCAAATTGCATGGGTTGCCTCCTTGCTAGTACTAAGTTTAAAGTCGTCAGCTAGACATGACTGCCCGAACGTTAGACTGGATCTGAAAGTGTGACACTTTCTTTTTGTCGCTCAATTGATTCTCCACAGTATTGCTTGATACACTTGTTTTTAACCTTGAATATTTTGTTGGAGTCGGGATCATGTAACTCAACTGCTCTATCTGGTAAAACCTTGGTGATTAGGAATGAACCTGACCACCGAGATTTTGGCTTCCATGGGAAGAGTTTCAACCTGATTTGTTTAACAGTACCTTCTATCCTGGTTCCAGTTGTATACGCACTAACTTCTCATCATGTTTCTTTCTGCCATTTTCTTTGTATAATTTGGCATTCTCAAAAGGCTGAATGTGAAATTCCTCTAATTCATTGAGCTGGTGAAACTGTTTCTCTTTTGTTGCTTGTAGTGCAAGAATAGGCTTCTTCAGTACGCAGTACGCTTTATCTTCAAGCTCTACAGGCAATTGACATGCTTTAAGTTTGTCAGCAGAACTTTGCATTGCATTGGAGGTCTGGATGGTACTATTTATCACATCAAGTCTGAAACATTCCTTCTTCTCGTCATTCGAGAAATTCATGGCTTTGAAAACATTGAATGTTACTTCTTGGTCCTGTACCATCATGGTTAGTTCTCCTTTTGTACATCAATAATAGTTCAACCTGTAGCCAAGAATGGTCTACTGAGGATGATCGACACGTCTTCGTTTTCCTTCATATCAAGGATAATAAAATCTGATGGGAAAATGAATTTGTCAACTTTGACTAGCACATCTTCAACTACACCTCTCGGAAATACGAGCGTTCTATCAGCAAGTTGTAGAGAAACTGATGTGGGCATTGTTTCCCCAATCTGTAATTTCCTGAAAATAGAAAAGGCATCAAATTAACACTCGCACCTAGATCACACAAAGCCTTACCAAAGTCATGTTCTCCAATAGTGCATGAGACAATGAAACTGCTAGGATCTTTCAATTTTGGGGGAAGTTTCCTCTAAATGATGGCGCTGCATTCTTCCGTCAATGCTACTGTCTCGTAATCTCCCAATCTCTGTTTTTCGTGAAAAATGTCTTTAATGAATTTGGCATAGCTGGGCATTTGTTCCAACGCTTCTGCATTCTGCAAATGGAATGTTGATATGCAGTTTTTTGAAGATCTCCAGGAATCGAGAAAATTGCTTGTCTAGTTTATTTTTCTGGAGACGTTGTGGAAAATGTGGAGGTATAATGATTCTTTCTTGATTTTTTCCTTTGATTCTTTTTCCTCCACCTGTGGAACTGCATCTTTTGTAACTTCCTCAGCAGTTGCCTTGACTCTAACATCTTTGTTGATTTCAGTACCGCTTTTCAAAGTAATGGCTTGGCATTTCTCCTTCCCTCGATTCCTTGGATTTGGTTCTGTGTTGCTAGGAAGGTTCCTTGGCGGTTTGTAACTCTGAGCATTGGCCAGTTGTCCAATTTGATTTTCCAGTGCTTTGATGGAAGCAGTTTGGCTTTGAAAAATAGCATCATATGCTGATTGTTGCTTTTTGAATATCTCTGCAATCCATTCTTTCATTTCTGGTTCTTTTTCAAACTCATGGCTTTTGTTTTGTTGTTGGAATCCCGGTGGTGGATTGTTCTTTTGCCCTGAATTGTTGCTCCATGAAAAATTAGGATGATTCATCCACCTTGGGTTGTAGGTGTTAAAATTTGGATTGTTCCACTGTCTGTTGAAATTGTTGACGTAATTCACCATTTCTTTATGTTGGTTTGGCTCTGGTGCTCCTCCATATGGTGAACTTGTGGTTCCGGCAATGTTTACAACTTGTGCGCTGAGTGTTTCCAGGTATTTGCACATCTGATCCAACTTAGTATTCACTGTTGAGTTGGCTCCAACTTCATATATTCTTGTAATTCTCTGGATCATGATTCTTTCTGTTGGCCACAAGGAATTGTTGTTAGTCATTTCTTTAATTAAGTCACAGGCTTGATCTTCTCCTTTTTTCCATCAAAGCTCCTCCAGCAGCAGCATCAATTGTGGTTCTCATTAGTCCAGAAAGTCCATTATAGAAAGTTTGGACTTGAAGCCACTTTGGAATCTCATGGTGAGGACATTTCCGGAGCAAATATTTGAATCTTTCCCAAGCTTCGCAGAGGGATTATGAATCTTGCTGCATGAAGGATGTGATGTCATTCATCAACTTTGTTGTTCTGGCTGGTGGAAAGTACTTTGCAAGGAATTTGGTGGCTAGAGTGTTCCAAGTTGTGATGGAACCTACTGGTAGTGAATGTAGCCAAGCTTTTGCTCTGTCTTTCAAGGAATATGGAAAAACTCACAGTCTCATTGCTTCTTCAGCTGCTCGATTGTAATTGAAAGTACATCAAACTTTCAGGAAGTTGCTGATATGGGCATTAGGATCTTCAATAGGGGTGAGCAACATCGGTTTCGGTTCCGGTTCCGCATAGAACCGGAACCTACCCGGAAAAATTCGGTTCCGCACTAAGTGGAACCGGAACCTACCCAATTAAACAGGGTACCCTATTATTCGGTTTCAATCCGGTTCCGGTCCGGTACCGAATTACTCTATTGACACATTATGAATCTGTCAAAACAGTTTACAAAATTATCTGTCAAAACAGGTTTACAAAACAGGTTTACTATTGTCTCACAAAAAGTTCCTGCTATGATGATTGATGATGATGCTGGTTTTACAGGCAGCAGTTGTTGCTTTTAAACATCAATGAAGCAACTATAAATATAATGGTAGTATTTTGCATTACAAAATTATTGAAGTGGAAGGTGAAGTGATGTAACTGATGATGATAATGCTTGCTCAATTTATAAATCCCAAGACAAAGAAAAAATCTTTCCACTGAAAATCGGTCATAAGTTTGCTAGGAGCGCAGCACAGCGCAGCACCGGGTATTTAATCCGGTTTTGAAATACAGTTCCGGTTCCGGTTCTATGGTCTGGTTCCGGTTCCGATTATTTTGGAACCGGAACCGGACCGGTTACAACCGGTTCCTTATTTTTGGAACCGGAACCGGACCGGTTACAACCGATTCTGGTTCCAAACCCGGATTTCCAGTCCGGTTCCAACCGGTTCCGGATAGACCCGGAACCGATGCTCACCCCTAATCTTCAATTGCATTCCCCCCGAACTGAACTGACTGCTGAATCATCTGAATGCATATTTTGATATCACACGCATTTGCTGGTAAGGGAGGAAGTACAATACAGGAAATGAAGCCTCCAACCACCGGAATGGTTCTGTTAGGGGTGGGCATCGGATCGAATCGGATCGGATCCGATTCTTTTATCCGATCGAACAGTGACAGTTGGATTCGACGGATTTCAGATCGAATAAAAACCGATCTGATCCGATCCGATCATTTTTTTCTTTTACTTAATATGCAAAACGACATCATTTTGGAGTGTCATAAACGACGTCGTATTGCATAAGTTATGGTTCATTTCGTTCGTGTCTCAGTCACTCAATTCAGTCTTCATTCTTCAACTCTTCATTATTCTTCTTCTTCAGTTCTTCTTCTTCGCTGAATCAGTCACTTCAATCTTTAGTTCACCGCCTTTCGCTATCACCGACTCGCCGATACACATAACTTAGACAAGACTTCATCTTCACTCATCATCGTCGAAGAAAGTAAGTTCCCTCACAGACCACTGATTGGCTACATTTGGTTCGTGTTTATTATATTTTCCCGCTTATTATACTCATTTAGATATCTGGTTTGCATTGAGTACAAAGTGAAAAATAAAAAGATGATCTTCATGGTCATCTCATACAAGATGTGCCAGATTTATGATCATTCTTGACCAAATGTGGCTTTGGGTTAATCGAATCATTCATTTGGAATAAAGAAAATGCAGAGTCCTCTATCATCGAGTTTAAGTTTTAGAATATTATGTTGTTTAAATTGCTGCCCAAAAAATGGGCAAACATTGTGATGCATGAGTCCAATGTGTTAGAGATTAACATATGAAATGACTCATCTTTTTTGGCCAAATTCTTTTTGTAGAGACCTCTGCTTGAGGGGTTCGGATCTGCTTTTGTTTTGTTAACAATCTTGTTATTGAAGATTTTATAGTTACCAGCGGATTAATAAACTCTGAGAAAATTACAGTTTCGTAAAAATCAAAATTAGGGAATTTGTGTAGAGTAGATTTTTGATTAGCATGTCACTTTCAAATGTGTAAACAGTTTCGCAATAATCTCATTTTGTATATTAGAAGTTAGAACATTATTTTAATAAATAAATTAAATTCTAAGACACAACTCTCTGAATTCTAAGACAGAAACTTGTTAACAGTTCTTTAACTTTTGGTAACACATTTTGCTGTATTATTCCTTTTTCATCTTTACCTTTTAACTGTTTTTATTTTTTATTTGAGTTGAAACTTGAAAGAAGGAAATTTGGAGGAATGAGTGAAGGGGTTTCTCTTGAGCCCATACTGAATATTATGATGCTGTTTATTGCTATTTTTAGGTTTATGTTACTACTTACTATGTTATTATTGTGTATGATGTTATCCCATGTTGTTGATATTGTTGTCCTATTGTCCAAAACTTTAATGTTCACTTCTCTATTTTCATTGTAGATGAGTGGGTTTGAAAGCTCACCCAACAGTAGTGGGTCGAAATCAGATTTATTTGATGTATAATTAACAGAAAGAAGAAAACAGAAGAGAAAATTTCCATCAACCTCCGAGAGAGAGAGACCGCCATTGTAAAAAAACATGATTCATCGCCATTAATCACATCAGAAGCAACTAAAATAAGAAATAGAAGATCTGAAGTGTGGAAAGTTTTCCGCATGTGTGAAGATAACCCGAATAGGGCTGTATGTACATATTGTCAGCAGACTTATGCTTGTAGTGCGAATGATCGGTCAACAACCAACTTGAAGAGGCATATGGAGACCTGCAAATCATATTTGGCTTATTGTGAAGCACAAGGTGTTTTGGTTGGGGTTGGTGAAGAGGGAGGCACAAGTGGAAATCTCTCCGTGAGAGACGATCATTTCAATCAAGCAGCGTGTCGGAAAACAGCTGTGAAGATGATCATTGTTGACGAGCTACCATTTAGCTTTATAGAGAAAGAGGGTTTTCGACATTTCTGTAGTGTTATCGTCCCCTGTTTTGATGTCTCATCTCGTAGGACTATAACTAGAGATATCTTACAGCTGTTTGCTGATGAAAAAATGATATTGAAGAGTATTTTCTCTGCGGGTTATCAGAGAGTTAGTTTGACCACCGACATATGAACGTCAATTCAAAACATTAATTACATGGTTATCACTGGATATTTTATAGACAATAATTGGCAGTTGCATCGGCGAATCCTTAGCTTCTGTCTTATTAACAATCACAAATGAGACACTATCGGAAGGTTAATAGAGTCATGTTTACAGCACTAGGGTATTGAGAGAATTTTTACTATAACTGTGGATAACGCCAGTGCCAATGCCATAGCCATCCAACAGTTGGTTATGAAGATGAGGACGTGGATGGGAGATGCATTGGTGCTTAATGGAGAGTATGTGCATATGCGGTGTTGTGCTCACATATTAAACTTAGTTGTGTCTGATGGTTTGAAACAATTGGATGACAGCATTGTTGCAATTCAAAATGCTGTTAAGTATGTGAGATCTTCTTCATCAAGATTGGAAGCATTTAAATCGGCGGTAGCACGTGAAAGATTGAGAACAAGAGCAGTATCATCTTAGATGTTCCTACTAGGTGGAATTCCACATACTTAATGTTGAATGCTGCATTAGACTTCCAGAAGGCATTTGATCGAATGATTGATGATGATGGTCACTATGCTCTATATTTTAGAGATGATGAAAATGAGAGCAAAATGATTGGGCCTCCTACAGATATTGATTGGGAGAAAGCTCAATACTTTGCTGATTTTTTGGAGATTTTTTATGCTGCAACGAATATGTTCAGTGCCTCATCCACCGTCACATCTTGTTTCACCTACAATGAGATTTGCAAGATTCATACTAGCTTGAAAAACCTGGCTCGTAATGAACATCCTCTTTTGCAAGAAATGGTCATATCTATGAAGATGAAGTTTGATAAATATTGGGAGACCACTGCCAAAATCAATAAATTATTGATTGTGAGTACTATTCTTGATCCACGACGTAAGATGACATTTGCCTCTGTTTTCTTTGGTATACTTTTTGATAATGATGATATTAAGATAGAGGAAATGAGAAAGTCTACCAGAGATTTATTGAAAAGATTATACGATATGTATAATGATTGGTATGGCACAAATGGGTTGTTTGTTGACGGTGATGGATCAAGGGCTGGGGGTGTAACTGGTGTTGGTGGAGATGAGTCTAGTGTCGATATGACACAATCTCAGCCGTTTGTTAGATCGCGAGCATAGGATAAAGTGCGTAAGCGCAATACAAACGTGCAACCTGATGATCCATTTGAAATTTTTCAGACTAGTCATGTCATTCATCAAGAAGATAGTACTGAGGTTGAAATGTATTTGATGGAACCCTATGAGACTAGTCGTGACCCTAACTTTAGTGTTCTGATGTGGTGGAAAACAAATACTGGTAAGTATCCAATTTTGGCTAGGATTGCTCGTGATATTTTTACAATGCCGGTATCGACAGTGGCATCTGAATCGGTATTTAGTACGAGCGGTCATGTTCTTGATAGTTTTCGTAGCTCATTAACTCCCGTTATGGTCGAGGCTCTAATATGCACTCAAAATTGGATACGGAATATGCTTACAATTGACAAAACCAATGAAGTGGAAGCCATTCTATTGGAGGCAGAGTACTACGAAAAGCTTGAGGAAGGTAAGAAAACTTATTAATTAGTATTTTAAATTTTATAGTGAATACCATTAAATGCAAACTTACTAACTTAGAATAAGTTTTTTTTTGTATTTTATTTGAAGAATATCACAAGTTACAATCTGAATCACAATCACTGGATCATGTTGTTGGCAGCAGAGTTTGAGTCCAATTATCCTGAAGGTACAATTTGTTTTAAATGGATTTTGGTTGGTTTTTTATATATAATATGTGTTATTTTCTGAATTGGTGAACTTACTTTATAGCATCATATGCATCATGCCCGCAAATCATATACAAGTTATCTTTTCAAGGTTTTAGTCTACTTATAAATTTTTTTATTTGTAACTGGCCTAAATTGAGACTAAATTTTCTTATGAATACATAAAGATTATTATTATATATAGTATCATTGTAGAGAGGTTTTACCATATGTATATGCTAATTAATCATAACCTTTGAAGCACCACTGCTTGTATCTTGTGGTTTTAAGTTGTAACTTGTAACAATTAGCTCTGTATTATAGCCATGCTATTGGGTGCGTGTTCTTGAATCTTGATGTTGGCTTTGATTAATGTTGTGCAGATTAAGATTGGGACTTTGTCTTGTGAGAGTGGGAGTGGCCACAGTTTTGCTGCTATTGTGCCTTTGGTCATTTTGGTCCCTGCTACTCTTTTGATCTATATTTCTGTTGTTTTGTTTGCTTTTTTCAGAAGCTAGTTTGGTTGTTTTGTTAATGTTATATGTTTTGTAATTATTTTAGTTGGTAAGCATTAGTTAAAGAGCATTAGTTGGCATTTATCAAAAACACTTTAGATCATGTGTGGTGACTGTTAACTGTTGGATGTTGGATAATATTGTGGATTGATCTTGTGGCCAAAATCAGATTAGATTATGCTTGCAGTTGCGCTTGTGGTTTGGTCATGTTGTTTGAACTGTGTACCTAATTCAGATCGGATCGGATCGGTTCGATCTGAAATCATCCTATTTCAGATCGAATCAATCTGATCCGAAATATGATGATTTCAGATCGAACCAATCCGATCCGAAATAATTCGAATCGGATCGAACCAATCCGATCCAAAATCATTCGAATTGGATCGAACCAATCCGATTCGATCCGATAATTATCGAATCGGATCGGATCGAGTTTGATAAGATAATCCAGTCCGATCGAATCAAACTTCTCAACGCAAATTAGATCGGATCGGATTCGGATTCGGTTCGTTCCGATCCGAATCCGATAATGTACAGGGCTAGGTTCTGTCTCGAATGAGAATTGGTGGTGCAACTTCCAACCGTTCAGATTCCATATTAATGATTGCTTCTTGTCTTTCCCTTCTTAATTGTCTGATGGTTCTTTCAATTTCTGGGTCAAGCGATCAGATTTCAAAGTTTCAGGTTCGTCTCATGTAATGTCTGAGAACCTGAAACATAAGAAAACAGAAATAAAAAGTAAAAATAAAATTAGATACAAGTAAAGGTATCTAACCCCAAACAAATAGTGAAAGATAAATAAGTCCCCGGCAACGGCGCCAAAAACTTGACCGGCGTAATCACACGCGTATAATGCAAGCGCACGTATCGTTCAAGTAGTATAAAAGTATCATCTCACGAGGACTTAAAACCTTTTGTTATCAATTTATGAAGTTAAATGTTTACAAGTATCTAATGGATTGATTGTTTGATTGGGTGGCGACTTTAAAATTAAAACAAGTAAAAAATTTACTTGAAAGTAGATTTAAGAAAATTCAAATTTATAAAACTATCAAGGGTTTTGAATCCTTCCAATATCATCTTAAAAGATGAAGTGGTTATTTTACGTTTGTGTAATATATTGGTTTATTAACCTGGAACACGAAATTATGTAAAAGCATCTTCTGATGGTCAAATACAAATACTCATTATAACCTAATTAATCATATTCATATGTTAACCAAGTTATCTGAATTCATTAAGATTAAGTTCCAATTATGGCTACCCCCGCCCGACAGGTATATTCATATCATGTAAGGAAATCTATTAAATGGTTATTTATCCTAAAGGAAAATCGTGGGCTATTGAGTCTAAGGTCTTTAACCAAAAATCTTCTTTCCAAGTTCATTTTAAGTTTACCAGTTCAATTTTATTAATGGTCATTTAATAAAAAGCATTAGGATTAAAACTCAATAAATAAACTTTTATATTACCCAAACTGTAAATTAACCCATTATAAACCGGTGATATTGGATTTCATCACAACCCCAGATAACTGGCTTAGTTACGACACATATTTACGGGTAGTAAAAACTTAAATAAAAGAAAAGACATAAAGTAAATTTCTGGAAATTAAATACTGAAAAGTAAATGACAGAAAGTAAATGCTGAAAATTAAATACTGAAAATTAAATGCTGAAAAGTAAATGCTGAAAGTAAATTGCTGAAAAGTAAATGCTGAAAGTAAATTGCCGAAAGTAAATAAAGTAAAAATACAATAAAAGAAAATGCTAAGGTAAAAGGATCCACTTTTATTACTTCTATTTTAGATATCTCCCTTAATATAATATATTAACTTTGCATGATAATTACCAACCAGCCATATAGGCGGTATCCAGATTAAGTCAAATTAATAATTAATTACCAACCGACCAATCAGGCGATATCCAATTTAGTCAGGTTAAAACCAAGTTCAATATTTACCAACCGATCATAAGGCGGTATCCTCATTAAGTCACGTTTTAACTAGTTTATATATTATATTTAAGGGAGATTAATCTAAATATTAGTAATAAAAGTTTTACCTTTAACCCCAGCAATGGGGAGTTACCTCATTGTGGGAACACAGAAACTGGGCGACGCATGCTGTCTCGGGCTCGCGGCCCGGTCGGGAGTACGGAATAGCCATGAGGGACTAAACCGAAGAATAATGGAGTCGCCACCCGGTGTGAACCGGGAAAATGAGATTTAAGGCCGCACTCACCCCTCGCAAGGGAAGACCTCAAACCGTTGGGTTCCGAATGGTCCCTTACTTATGCCACTTGTAATGAAAGGATTTATATGATAATTTAATCAGGCTTAAGTAACACGTATTTCTAAGAATATCATGCTTCTAAATCCACATACGTACATCAACAAGTTCATCTAAATTTATATGTAACACATATTCGAATTTGCATACAGCATATTTGCATGTAATCTATGTCTCAATTTGCATACATAAGGTTTATCATACGGCAAGCATACAAGTTAATGAACGCATTGGTGGACACAGAAGCGCAAACAAATAGCATTCTTACTAGCATGCATATTAAGATAAGATATTTAAGCGCATAACAGAAATAGACAACTAGAGAGGTAATACAAATGCATAACGTAAAAAAGGGGACTCTGTGCTAAGATGGACATGTCGTAATGTGATGCAGGAGGATCTGTTTACCATGGGCGTTCGTGCAGCGTTCATAGACGCGTTCGAACGGTAAACAGAAGGTTCTCGTTCGAGTAGCGTTCGTAAACGCGTTCGAACGGAAATGAAACAGAATACTCACGTTCGTATGGCGTTTGTGAACGCGTTCGAACGGAAATGAAACAGAATACTCACGTTCGTATGGCGTTCGTTAACGCGTTCGAACAGAGATGAGACCTGATGCATGGTAAGGCAAAAATGCATGCGCGTTCGAGTTGCGTTCGTAAACGCGTTCGAACGGGAACAGACCTGATGCATGAAATGGGACGCAATACATAAATGGCAAATAGTACAATGCGAGGCGCGGCGAAGCATCGTGGTAAAGGATTTTAACCTCTTCAATTAGAGGACCTCTCATCGCACTTACTTAACCCATGCGCTCTATCGCATCATGCATACAAACATAAGGACAATCACATCAAACTAAGTATGCTCGATTGGGCATATCTTACATCCAACCGAACACACATCGACCGGCACGGCAAAGCATCGTGGTAAAGGGCTTTGACCCTTCCCCATAGGGGATCTTTCATCCCACTTACTAAACCCATGCGCTCGCTCGCATCATGCATACAAACATAAAGACGATCATATCAAACTAAGTATGCCCGATTGAACACATCTTTCATCCAACCGAACACACATCGACCGGTGCGGCAAAGCATCGTGGTAAAGGGCTTTGACCCTTCCCCATAGGGGATCTTTCATCCCACTTACTAAACCCATGCGCTCGATCGCATCATGCATACAAACATAATGACGATCATATCAAACTAAGTATGCCCGATTAAACACATCTTTCATCCAACCGAACACACATCAACCGGCGCGGCAAAACATCGTGGTAAAGGGCTTTAACCCCTCCCCATATGGGATCTTTCATTCCACTTACTAAGCCCATGCGCTTGATTGAACCATGCATAAAAACATAAAGACAATCATATCAAACTAAGTATGCCCGATTGAACACATCTTACATCCAACCAAACACACATCAACCGGCGCGACAAAGCATCGTGGTAAAGGGCTTTAACCCCTCCCCATAGGGGATCTTTCATTCCACTTACTAAGCCCATGCGCTCGATTGAACCATGCATAAATGAGCAACATACATAATTCAAGTGACGAAAAATAAATAAACAAAAGCAACACAAAACAAAAGAGGGTGTCGTTTACTCAAGCGGTACGTGGAGTTGTGTCCCGAGTACAGATCATATTACCGTCCATTCGGAATCGGCTATGAAATTTATGTCCGGGTTTCCATCCGATATACCGCGAGAGTTGACACGTCTCTCATTTTATTCCACAGCCACAACATACAACATCTCATAATTCATGCATATTTATCTACTCAAGGGCCACAACATGCATTTCAACATGACAATCATGCAAGTAATATTTAATAAATAATACAAAAAACGAGTGTGAAAGATACCCTCAGGTCTAACATTTTTGCCAACTTTCAGGCTTGCGTTTCACGGACGTCGGAAGGGTACAGCTCCTCAACTTCTCCGGTTCACTGGTTTAGCGTCCTAGCTCACTGCTTTGCTGTTTTGCTTGCTGTTTGGACTCCGTTCTGCTACTGTTCGGCCTCTGTTTTGCTGCTCACTGTTCAGGTCATCTGTTTTGACGTTTCAACGGACTGTTCCGAGTTTTTGTGTGGGTTTTTAGTGTAGTCTTGTGTGATTATTTTAAGGATTATGAATGCAGTTTTTTATGTTATTACTTTAAGGTTTTTAGGGAATGTTTTAAGTGTATTTTGCTGCTGTTTTATGGGTTAAATTACTGTTGTTTGGGCGTGATTTAGGGACTGGTTTGGGTCAGTTTCGGTTTGTGTAAGTGGGCTACGGATTGAACTGTTTGGAGAGGGTATTGTGCGGCAATGGGAGAGTTTGGAGGTCTCTTGGGCGTGCAAGAGAAGGCTTGGAGGAGTGTCTTAGGCGTGATTTGAGAGATATGTGTGCTTCGGTTATTGAAGGAGGTGTAGGAGAGAAATTGTTTTTACTTCTTTATGCTATTACCGTGAATGATATTGTGTCCAGGAGAGGATGGCTTTGGTTGGGGGTTGTTTATATAGAGAATGGTTAGGGCTTCACCTTGTCTCACAAGGAAGGGATTTGGTGCATTAAAGGGAGGATTTGATTTGGTGTTGGACAAGGAAAGGATTAGATTGAGGGGGGACAAATCTTGGCTAGATTAGGAATACAATATCTTTAGATTGGTTATGGTTGATTTTAATTAGGCATGACATCTTTTTAATTTAGTATGTGATTTGTTTAGTTAGGAAGTTAATATATTTGATTTATCTTAATTAGGTATGATTATATTTTGTGTTTTATTTAATTGGTAAATGGTTTAAATATTTTATTTAATTCAATGTTTAATTTAATTAAATTGGGATGTGTTTTATGGGCTTTGGGGAGCTAATGGGCTTGGGTGTGAGGCTAGCAACAAAACCAGAATTACCGACACCGTTCGAACGCTTCCTCGAACGTGACACGAACGCCCGCAATCGTTTTGGCGTTCGAACGTATACATGAACGCAGCACGAACGAAAACAGTGAACCTTGTTTATTCTGAATTTCCCCTTCCGATATCCGTTTCCCGCAGCTTCCGTGACTCAAAAGGTAGTGCCTCCAAATGAGACTCATCATCGGGTTTCACATGCAAAAATACAGTGCCTACACTCCTCATTACTGAAAAGTAAAAAACTGAAAATTAAATAAAGAAAAGTATTGTGCGTAAAAGTAAATTGCAGAAAGTAAAGATTGAAAAGTAAAGAAAAGAAAGTGCGAAAGTTGAAATTAAATACTGAAAGCTATAAATAAACAATCAAAATACAATATTCTTAGTATTCTTAAGGAATTACATAGAAGAAGGTATAAATTTGAAATGACTTGGTATTTATAGGCAAAATTTTGCCTCCATCAAATCATCCACCAAATCCATTATTAATTGCTCCACTAATTGCTCCACCAAATTCATTATCAATTGCTCCACTAATTGCTCCACTAATTTCTATCATGTTTGGTGGGAGCTTGACTATTTTTATTTTTTATTTATTTATTTTTGCTTTGAAAATGACTTTAATAATTACACATAACATACTTCTGGATGTTTCATCCATTTCGGTCATGAAATCTTCCGAATTCGAAATTATTTTGTTCTTAAAGTTGTAGATCTTTGAGTCTTCTTTAATCTGGAACTTGAATCAGCTCAATCCGATATTGGAGTAAAACGTTATGCCCAAAATACGACAATTGCACAAAACTGAAATTTCTGAAACTGCACTTCGTTAGAACGCCCTTTCAAGTTTCCAATCTCCAAAATTAATATGTCAAGTCCAATTTTTGCCCTTATTTGACCCAAATTTCGTCATAAATGATTTCATTGAGTCACAATATTATTTTATCTGCAAAATAAACTAAAACACATCAAAACGTTCATCAAACCCGAGAAAGTAAACAAAATATTAAGTAAAAGAGGCGGTAAATATTGATATATTTTCTGCTCATCAATCATCTCTGATGAACTGTTCGTGTTCCATTAGGGATCGGTGCCAGGAACAATATTACTGTGATTTTCATCGAGTTTTACTTTCCTCCCACTTACCACTGCATTTGGAATTCCTCTAAGGAAAAACGCATGGAGAGCAACAAATATTTTGTTCTCTTATGGGTTGTGGAAATTGGTTTCCATAGGATAAACAATTACAAATAGGCACTTATCCGATTTGGGTTCTAGTTTGGTATCATCCAAACGTTTAATTATATGCCCAACATAACCAAATCTTCAGGAATGAGAAACCTGGTTTCTTTCCTGTCCATATTTCATATGGGGTCTGTCTAACAGACTTTGTCGGAACCTTATTCAAAATAAGTATTGCACTGTTCAATGTGTATCCCGTGAAGGAAATTGATAGCTCAGTGCGACTCATTATTAACCTTACCATATCTAACAAAGTTCGATTTCTCCGTTCGGACCTCTCAATTGAGGTGTTCCGGGAGGAGTCCACTGTGAAAGAATACCATACTCTTTCAAGTAATCGAGAAACTTATTGCTCAAGTATTTTCAACTACGGTCTAACCGTAATATTAACACTTTTTCCCGTCTGTTTTTCTACTTCGTGTCGAAACTCTTTGAATTTATCAAATGTTTCCAACTTGTGTTTCATAATACACACATAACCATAACGCGATGCAACATCCGTACATGTTACGAAGTATTGATATCCACCTCTAGCCTGGCTAGACATGGGCCCACATACGTCACCATGAACGAGGGCTAACAGCTCGGTGGCACGTACACCATTACCGCTAAAAGGCGTTTTAGGTATTTTGCCTAATAAACAAGATTCGCAGACTTCATTTGAATTGGAATCAAATTCGTCCAAGTATCCATTCTTCAAAAGAGTGAATATACGAGTATTGTTAATGTGTCCCAGACAACAATGCCACAAATAAGTCTCATATGATTTACTCGGTTTGAGCTATTTGTTTGTCATGTTATATGTTTGAGATTCATTTATATTCAAAATATAAATATGTTATTCACATCTAATGTGTATATCTCAATATCTTCTTTATAAACAAAACAACCAGTGTTTTGGAACATAAAGGTATACCCGCAACGGGTTAAACTAGATATAGAGATAATGTTTCTAGTCAAACTAGGTACATCATAACACTTTCCTAATTTAAGTACATGCCCAAATAGCAGTTCCAAAACTTAGGTTCCCACAGCCAAAACAGCGACTCTTGTCCCGTTTCTGACACGCAAGTAGATCTCATCTGAAGTCAGTCTCCTGCTAATTAGCAGATCTCACACATCAGTACATATGTATGTACCACATCTAGTATCCATAATCCAAATTTTAAAACTAGTAGTGGACATGTTTATAACAAATATACCTGAAGTCGGAGCCTTGCCCGTCTTCACATCCTTCATGTCTGCCTTGTCCATACGGCAGTCACATTTCCAGTGACCCTGTTTGCCATAGTTTAGGCAGACGTGTTGGGATATGTCATTGTCTTCCTAGAAGACTGTGATGATTTTACCTTTGCTCTTTTTCTTCACACCCTTAGAAGCCTTCGGCCAAGCCTTGGCCTTCTGGGATGTCGAAGTAAGATGTGTGTGGGAACACAGAAACTGGACGACGCATGCTGTTCCTAGGCTCGTGGCCTAGTTGGGAGTACGGAGTAGCCACGGGGGACTAAACCGGAGAGTAATGGAGTCGCCACCCGGTGTGAACCGGGAAAATGAGATTTAAGGCCGCACTCACCCCTCACAATGGAAGACCTCAAACCGTTGGGTTCGGAATGGTCCCTTACTTATGCCATTTGTAATGAAAGGATTTACATAATAATTTAATCAGGCTTAAGTAACATTTATTCCTAAGAATATCATGCTTCTATATTCATGGGTACAAAATAACACTCATACATACATTTCGCATATATCTCATATCTAATAACACATGTCTAACAAAATACCTCAAAGTAACAATGAACATACAACTTCATTCAGCATATCATATTCATGAAAACACAAGCATACATAATATCCGTACAAGCATACACGTGAGCACTCTTCCAAGTGATACGTGGAATTGTATCCCAAGTACAGACCGCATTACCGTCCATTCGGAATCGGCTACGGAATTTATGTCTGGGTTTCCATCCGATATATCACAAGAAATATACTCCAAAGTCATCATGGCATAGGCATATGAATCGTAATGCGTTAAATCAAGACTAAGGCAAACGACACAACTAATGGCAATAAACATGCTTTTCATTATTATGTGCACAAAGATAAGAATGACTATGTGTGGTTCCATAAAAATCACCTAAGAAACAATTATGCGTGGCATGTGATGAATATGTCTCAGTTCAGTGTGTTCGCGTTCGTGTAGCGTTCGTAAACGCGCGTCGAACGGAAATGAAACAGAATGCTCACGTTCGTATAGCGTTTGTTAACGTGTTCGAACGGAAATGAAACAGAATGCTCACGTTCGTATGGCGTTTGTTAACGCGTTCGAACAGAAATGAAACAGAATGCTCACGTTAGTATGGCGTTTGTTAACGCGTTCGAACAGAAATGAGACCTGATGCATGATAAGGCAAAATATATGTGCGTTCGAGTTGCGTTCGTAAACGCGTTCGAACAGGAACAGACCTGATGCATGAAATGGGACGCAATACATAAACAACAAAATAAAGGGGCGCGGCGAGTACTGCCGTAAAGGTGGCCTTTTGGGGCTCTTGGTCTCTCAAAGAGAGGACCTTTAGACCAACATACTAAGCCCATGCGCATCACATCACAAATACAAAAATAGAGCCAATCATATCAAAACCAAGTATGCCCGATTGAACACATCTTACATCCAATCCGAACACACATCAACCGGCGCGGCAAAGCATCATGGTAAAGGGTTTTAACCCCTCCCCATAAGGGATCTTTCATTCCACTTACTAAGCCCATGCGCTTGATTGAACCATGCATAAAAGATAAAATCAATAATATCAAACTAAGTATGCCCGATTGAACGTATCTTGCATCCAACCGAACACACATCAACCGGCGCGGCGAAGTAGTGTCACAATGGTGGCCTTTTCGGCTCTTCGTCTCTCAAATGGAGGACCTTTGGACTAACTCACTAAGCCCATGCACTTGATTGAATCATGCATAAATAAACAACATACAGCATTCAAGTGACGAAAAATAAACAAACCAAAGCAACACAAGGCAAAAGATAGTGCCGTTTACTCAAGCGGTACGTGGAGTTGTGTCCCGAGTACAGATCATATTACCGTCCATTCGGAATCGGCTATGAAATTTATGTCCGGGTTTCCATCCGATATACCGCGAGAGTTAACACATTTCTCATTCATCCCATACCCACAACACACATCATACATAAACAGAATTCAACGAATAAGTAAAATATATAATCCAAAATAAACAACAACAAAATCACGTAGAGATGGGTGTGAAAAGTACCCTCAGGTCTAACCTTTTAAGCCGTCTCTCGGACTCGCGTTTCACGAAGATCGGAAGGGGTAAAGCTCCGCAACTTTTCTGGTTCACTGGTTCAGCGTCCTAGCTCACTGCTTTGCTGTTTTGCTTGCGGTTCGAACTCCGTTCTGCTCCTATTCGGTCTCTGTCTTGCTGCTCACTGCACGGGCCACCTGTTTTAACGTTTTCAATGAACTATTCCAAGTTTGTGTGGGTTCTTAGTGCAGTTGTATGTGATTATTTTTAAGATTATCTATGCAGTTTTTATGTTACTACTGTTTTTTAAGGATTTGGGCGGCTGTTTTAAGGTAATTCAGGGCTGTTTTTGAGTGTTTGTTAGGGGGTGTTTTAGTGGTTGTAAGGGCTGTATGGGGGGATGTGTTGGCTACAGAAATTCGGCTATGGAGGGGTGCAAGGGAGATGGGGTTCACGGCTAAGGGGGATGAGATGGAGAGAAATTTTATGTCTTGATTTCTTGCTTTGGCCGTGAGTCTTGGTGTGTGAAGGAGAGGAGTGGCTTTGGTTAGAGGTTGTTTATATAGAGAAGGGTTAGGGCTTCACCTTGTCTCACAAGGAAGAGATTTGGTGCATTCAATAAGGATATGATTTAGTGCTAGGTAAGGAAAGCAATGGATTTGATTGGGGGACATGTCTTGGCTAGATTAGGAATACAATATATTTGATTGGTAGGATTAGGCATTTAATTTGTTATATTAGGAAGTCAATATTTTTAATTTGTTATGATTGATTTTAATTAGGTATATCATCTTTTTAATTAGGTATATAATATATTCAAATTATTTAAATTAGGCATGATTTTAGTTTAAGTTTGGTAAATGTTTTAAATATTTTATTTAATGCTTAATGATTAAATTAATATCTATTTATTTAATTTGGGATGTGTTTTATGGGCTTTGGGGAGCTAAATGGGCTGGGGTGTGAGGCTAGCAGCAAAACCAGAATTACCGACACCGTTCGAACGCTTCCTCGAACGCGACACGAACGCCCGCAATCTGTTTACCATTCGAACGAAATAACGAACGCAGCACTAACGAAGACAGTGAGCTTGTTTATTCTGAATTTCCCCTTCCGATATCTGTTTCCCGCGGCTTCCGTGACTCAAAAGGTAGTGCCTCCAAATGAGACTCATCATCGGGTTTCACATGAAAAAAATACAATGCCTACAATGTGTCTTGCGATTCTTGCCCTTTTGGAAGCTCTGGATCTGCCTCATTGAGCATAGCCATTAACTCTCCAAGAGTTTTCTCTTGATTCATAATGAACCTGCCCTAGCATTCGGGTAGAGACTGTAAGATCAAATCTATGGAAGTCTCGGCCTCATAAGTAATGCTCAGCTTACCTAGCTGTTCGATTTCAGCAATCATTTGCGACACCTAGTGCTCGACAGATGTACCCTCTAAAATACGCGAGCGAAAGAGCTTCCTTTTGTAATTCGTACTTCTAAGATCTAATGTTAGATCTATAAAGATCCTTTAATTTCAACATCATGGTATAAGGATCTAATCATTAGTTCTGACGATGAAATTAAGGAGTCATTGCGGCAAGCATAACGGATTGAGCACTAAAGTTATCATCACAATGAGTCTTCTAAAACTCATGCTCTACTATTTGCTCAACTCCGGGCTCAGGTTCGAAAGGTTTTTCTATCCAATAGAGTAACTTCTCAACTCCCATGACTATCCTGAGATTCATTTCCTAATCTGGAAAATTTACATCGTTAAAGACATTTTCACCCAGGATTATGTCCTTTGAGGCTAATCTTTCCAGCCATCTCGATTGCAATAGTCCAACTATCCAATCAACGATTTTGGGTACACTCAAAATATAATGGTTACTATAGTCCAACTATATGACCAACTACAAATGGAGTAGTGTCATGTACAGTCTAACTGTTCAAAGAAAGCAATATTAAATATTAGTCCAACTAATATATTTATAACATCGATAAATAAATAAAAGAGCGCATATTGGCAAGTATCTAAACGAAATTGCAAATTTAATACTAGCCTCCCACTATTTTTCGGCGAGCCTCTAACCCTCTGTGGAGTACTCGGGAAAACTAGTTTCCTAGTGGGCTAAGTGTAGGACACAGAAATCGACGACGCTGTTCTAGGCTCGCGGCCTAGTCGGGAGTACGGAGTAGCCCACGGGGGAAATAAACCGGAGAAATAATGGAGTCGCCACCCGGTGTGAACCGGGAAAATAATTTAAGGCCGCACTCACCTCTCGCAAGGGAAGACCTCAAACCGTTGAGTTCAGAATGGTCCCTTACTTATGCCACTTGTAATGAAATAATTTGTGAAATAACTTAACCGAATCTATGCAACATATATATTCAAAAATAACCTATATCTAGTTTGCATGCTTTAAAAGTAAATCATCATAACGGCAAACACACGATAACACACAATAATCTCATGAGCATATTGAATTATCAAACACAAAAATAAATAACAACCTAAGCATAAACATAAATTAAATTCCTAATGCGAAAGCAAATAACTAAATCATGCATAAAGAAATAACATATTATCGACTAAATCATGCTTAAAAATAAATAACATACTAACGACTAAATCATGCTCAAACACAAAGTTGGATGAAATGAAACATGTGTGTCTCTCGAGTGGTACGTGGAGTTGTTTCCCAAGTACAGACCGTACTACCGTCCATTCGGATTCGGCTACGGAATTTACGTCTGGGTTTCCATCCGATATACCGCAAAAGAGAACACATATTCCATTCATCTGAAAGTCATATCATACACCAATCCATAATACTCATGCGAAATAAAGTAAGATAATAAATGAAAATAAAGGAGAATAAATAAAAAAGGTTGCCCTCAGGTCTAACCTCTTAAGTTGTCTCTTAGAAGTGCGTTTCGCGATTGTCGGAAGGGTTGACGCTCCGCAAATTTTTCGATTGACTGGTTTTCAGATTTCCTTCGTTGCTTCGCTGTTTCGGGCTGCTGTTTTACTATGTTTCACGACATTTTTCTGGTCACTGTTGGGCGTGATTCAGGGGCTATTTCAGGGGTATTTTTGTGGTTACAAGGGCTGTCTCAGGGGGGGTATTTCAGGGGTATTTTTGGTTAGTTACAGGAGCTGTCTCATGGGCTGTTTCAGGGGCTTTTTGAGGGGTCAGAGGCTGTGTTTCTTTTAAGTTCACGTACAGGGGCTGTTGTGAGGTTTGTTGAATGACTTGATTGCGTGAGAGTGAGCTGTTTGTAGGGTATCTTGATTGCGTGAGAGTGAGCTGTTTGTGGGGTGTCTTGATTGCGTGAATTGGGTGGACTGTGAAGGTGTGATTAGGCGTGAATTGAGTGGACGGTGAAGGAGAGGCGTGAAGCTTATGGGTGCTATGTCATGAATGGGCAATTGCAGTGAGGGTTGTTGTGCGTGGAAGGAGGGCTGGATTTGTGGCAGTGTGGCGTGAGGTCAGAGAGGCTTAAAACATTAGGGTTGATTTCTTCTTTGTGAGTGGACATGAGAATGAGCTAGGGTCCAAGGGTTTGGCTTGTGTTTTCTTTTATAGGAGAGGGTTGGGGTTATCCTTGTATAGGTAGGGAAAGAATATTGTAATTATGGGGGGAATATTTAATTTGTGTATCATATGGAAAATATATCTTTAATTATGGAGGTAATTTGTTTTAGTTAGGAAGATGATTATTGGGATTTGATTTGATTTCATTTAGTTTAGGCATGTGATTTAATTTAATTATGAATGTGATTTATGAGATTTGTTTTGATTTATTTAATTTAGGAATGAGATTTTTTTTGATTTAATTGGATTTGATTTAATTTAATTTGATTTAATTTAATTTTTGACATGTGTTTTAAATGTTTTAATTATTATTGGATGTGATTTAATGGGCTTGGGCTAGGTGGGCGTATGGCTTTGGTTTTGGGCTAGGTAGGCGTGTGGCTTTGGTTTTGGGTAGGGATGTGTGTTTAAAACAGAGGTCCAACAAGCAAACCTGAAGCTAAACAAGCGAATTAAATCCAATAAGATGTCAATTCATGACTCTTCCATTCCGACGTCCGTTTCCCGCGACTTCCACAATTTAAAGAGGTAGTGTCTCCATATGAGACTCATCATCGGGACTTACATGCAAAAAATACACAGTGCCTACAGTCGCCCCCACTTTGATGGGACTTGTGCAGTGTGTGACATTGACAATCCAATCAAAGTTTATGCAATGCATTTTTACTTACCTGGCTCGCCAGCTGCCACTTGACTTGCATGTTGCTTTGAATTAAGTTGATTTGGTTGTGCCATACCCGGCGTGCTAAACCTCATACCCGAGGTGTCGCGGTTGCGTCTCCATACCCAGAGTGTCGAAATAGTGTCTCCATACCCGGAGTGACATACCCAGCGTGCTAAACCTCATACCTGAGGTGTCGCGGTTGCGTCTCCATACCCAGAGTGTCGCAGTAGTGTCTCCATACCCGGAGTGCCATACTCGGCGTGCTAAACCCCATACCCGAGGTGTCGCGGTTGCGTCTCCATACCCAGAGTGTCGCAGTACTGGCCTTCATACCCGAGTGCCATACATGGCGTGCTAAACCTTATACCTGAGGCGTCACGGTTGCGTCTCCATACCCAGAGTGTCGCAGTAGTGTCTCCATACCTGGAGTGCCATACCCGGCATGCTAAACCTCATACCTGAGGCGTTTCTGTAATATCTCCATACCCAGCATGCTAAACCCCATACCCGAGGCATCGCTGTAATATTTCTATACCTGGAGTGCCATACCCGGCATGCTAAACCCCATACCCGAGGCGTCGCTGTTGTAATATCTCCATTCCCGGAGTGCCATACCCGGCATGCTAAAACCTCATACCCGAGGCGTCGCTGTAATGTCTCCATACCCGGAGTGCCATACTCGGCATGCTAAACCTCATACCTGAGGCGTCACTGTAACATCTCCATACCCGGAGTGTCATATCCGGCATGCTAAACCTCATACCTGGGGCGTCGCTGTAATATCTCCATACCCGGAGTGCCATACCCGGTAAAACTGATACTGATGCTGATGTGGGCCTCGCCCCTGGGACTCATCCCCAAAACTGATACTGATATTGATGCTGATGTGGGCCTCGCCACCGGGACTCATCCCCAAAACTGATACTGATACTGATGTGGGCCTCGCCCCCGGGACTCATCCCTAAAACTGATACTGATGTTGATGTGGGCCTCGCCCCCGGGACTTATCCCCAAAACTGATATGATACTGATGTGGGCCTCGCCCCCGAGACTCATCCCAAAAACTGATACTGACACTGATGTGGGCCTTGCCTCCGGGACTCATCCCCAAAACTGATACTGATACTGATATGGGCCTCACCCGGGACTCATCCCAAAAAACTGATACTGACAATGCTGATGTGGGCCTCGCCCCAGGGACTCATCCCCAAAACTGATGTTGATATGGGCCTCGCCCTCAAACTAATATCGATGCGGGTCTCGCCCCTAAACTGATATTTATGTGGGCCTCGCCCTCAAACTGATACTGATGTGGGCTTCGCCCCAAACTGATGCTGATGTGGGCCTCGACCCTGGGACTCATCCCCAAGCTGATACTGATGTGGGCCTCGACCCGGGACTCATCCCCAAAACTGATGCTGATGTGGGCCTCGCCCCCAGACTGATACTGATGTGGGCCTCGCCCCTAGACTGATAATGATGTGGGCCTCGCCCCAGACTGATACTGATGTAGGCCTCGCCCCCATACTGATATTGATGCGGGACTCGACCCTGTGACTCATTCCCAAAACTGATGTTGATGTGAGTCTCGACCCTGGGATTCATTCCAAAACTCTGACGAAGTGGGCCTCGACCCTGGGATTCATTCCCGAATTTATTCCAAAACTCTGACGATGTGGGCCTCGACCCTGGGATTCATTCCAAAACTCTGACGATGTGAGCCTCGACCCTGGGATTCATTCCCGAATTCATTCCAAAAATCTGACAATGTGGGCCTCGACCCTAGGATTCATTCCCGGATTCATTCCAAAACTCTGACGATGTGGGCCTCGACCTTGAGATTCATTCCAGGATTCATTCAAAAACTTGATGATGTGGGCCTCGACCATGTGATTCATTACCGGATTCATTCCAAAACTCTGACGATGTGGGCCTCGACCCTGGGATTCATTCCAAAACTCTGATGATGTGGGCCTAGACCCTGAGATTCATTCTCGGATTCATTCCAAAACTCTGACGATGTGGGCCTCGACCCTGGGATCCATTCCCCAAACTGCTGATAGTGTGGGCCACGGCCCTGGGTTCATTCCCGAAACTGATGATGCTATGTTGCTATTTCCGGTTGGCTTGCATTTGCCGCTTTCTCATTTTCTTTAAAACCTGTGAACAAAAACAAGACAAAGATTGTGTGTATATGACGTGTATGCATGCATGCATGAATGTGTTTCTATTCCGATGGTTAGGTCTTCCTTGTGCTCTTCGGTGCTTCTTGCCTACAAAAGTCTTTGGTCGCCCCCTGGGTCTGCTTGCAATTTCCTTCTGCCAGCTCTCTTCTGGTGATTGGTTGGTTTTCTTTTGTCTCATGGCTCAAGATCTCGTTGTTTCCTTTATTTGCGGGGTGGTAGACTGGTCGCCCCCAGTCTTGATTTAGCTTTCTACTATTCGCTGCTTGTAATAGGTCAAGGTGAACCACATGATGTGGCATTCCATATCATCATATTATATCACATTCTACAAAATAGTCCCAATAGTTACACATATTATTGCCCTCAAAGAATGCTCAGTAATGAAACCAGAGAACCTTCAAAACATTCAACGCAACTCAAATCCAAGTCTTTGAATAAATGATCTAAGCCAGACTTAAGTGTGTGTGTGCAAAGGTTCCTTTACAGATTCATCCCCAGGTGAGCCAACTCAATGATTTCGTCAAAAAATTGGGATCGATGGGTCAAACCAACCTAGATGTCTCAATTATGCTGCAGTTGCTTTTCTGTGCTCATGTGGTATGGTTTTCTTTCTCTTTTGTCTCTTTCTTTTTCTTTTCATTTTGAACTTCTTTTTTCTTTTCTTTTTTTTCTTTCTCTTTCTTTTTTTTTTCAACACAACCTACCCTTTAAGATAGCATTTCTCCTCATGGGGTCCTAATACTCGCCCATGGGTAGCTTCACGCTTATTGGTTATAGGTGGTTCAATTCTTTTCTTTCGAGACTTTTCTTTCATTTTCAACCATACCACACATCATAACATAAGCAAATCAAGATAGACATCTAAGCAAATGTTCATTCACCGACCTACAATTTCTTCAACTAGTCACATTGCTAACTACTCAGGTTTTCACTGCTAAGATCCTCTAATTAAGTGCTCGCGAGTCTAGTCAAGATCAACTACTCAAAATATTGGATGATAGTACATCTCATACTTATCGTTTCTAAAGTTTCACCCTGAAGCAACAATTTCATCATCGGACTTGTGTCTAACTATTAAGGACTTAAAAATAACCTATATTTTTTCTCTTTTTTTTATTTTCTTTTTTTCTTCTCTTGTTTTTGGGCCCACCATGGTCTTTCTATCATTGCCGTACAGTTTTCTGTTTCTCTCGATTTTCTTTTCCCCAATATCCATGTTTGCTAAACCCTTCTTGACAAACTTTTTATTTTTAATCTCTAACCCAACGAATATCTATGATGGCTTTTAAGACACATGGGTTAACATGATGCATGTATGCATGAGATGCATGAGATGCGTGCGATGCATGGAATTTATAAATCGGTCCATTACTATTTTAAAACATTCAATCATACTATTGCGAGGTGCAAACTTGTCCCAGTTGAAAAGGCCCAACAGGTTTACACTTTTGTGATAACATGGCTAAATAACTTCAAATGATAAAAGGCCTAAACATAAAATGGCCCATCGATATTTTAGAAGCTTTTGGCCCGATTGCCATAAAGCATGGACTCGTCCCAGTTTAAATGGCCCAACAAGCTCAGACCTCATGACAAAAAGTCCAACTGAATCCAAATGACAATGGTCCTAAACATAAAGGAATAATTTATATTGGTCCTACAACTGCAGTTCATGTGTGGGTTTATAGGGGAATAGATAAAGGCTCTCGCTGACGAAGGATTGCCCACAACTAGGACTCCCCACTCAAGGGTTCAAGCGACCAAGTGAGCGCACATTTTTTATACCTTAAGGTACGTGCCAACGAGTTATGGTGCATGACTAACTGTCAAATGGATTTCCTATTGTAGATTCCCCAAAGGGAGGGTGGAGCGAACTATCTTAAATACCCAAGCCTCTTAGGCTCTTATCGCCTTGGTGACAGGAATAAACAACAAGTCCTCCAATTAGTCTGTCATAGTGAGCTGCGGGTAAATGATTATCTAGGTGCCTTCACAGCTTTTCCTTATAGAAAGGTAGTGAATGAAGGAAGACACCAAATCATTACTTAGCTCTAATAGTGCCTTTGATTAAACCCCTTCAACCCACAGTAGACATGGTTAACTAAAACAAAAATCACAAACATTACAAGGCATTATTTCGGTGCCGATTCTCTATCCCCAGTGGAGTCGCCAGACTGTAGGACACAGAAATCGGCGACGCTGTTCTAGGCTCGCGGCCTAGTCGGGAGTACGGAGTAGCCCACGAGGGAACTAAACCGGAGAAATAATGGAGTCGCCACCCGGTGTGAACCGGGAAAATGATTTAAGGTCGCACTCACCACCCCTTGCAAGGGAAGACCTCAAATCGTTGGGTTCGGAATGGTCCCTTACTTATGCCACTTGTAATGAAATAATTTGTGCAATAACTTAACTGAATCTACGCAACATATATATTCAACGATAACCTATATCTAGTTCGCATGTTTTAAAAGTAAATCATCATAACGACAAACACACGATAACACACAATAATCTCATGAGCATATTGAATTATCAAACACAAAAAATAAATAACAACCTAAGCATAAACGTAAATTAAATTCCTAATGCGAAAGCAAATAACTAAATCATGCATAAAGAAATAACATACTATCGACTAAATCATGCTTAAAAATAAATAGCATACTAACGACTAAATCATGCTCAAACACAAGGTTGGATGAAATGAAACATGTGTGTCTCTCGAGTGGTACGTGGAGTTGTTTCCCAAGTACAAACCGCACTACCGTCCATTCGGATTCGGCTACGGAATTTACGTCTGGGTTTCCATCCGATATACCGCAAGAGAGAACACATATTCCATTCATCCGAAAGTCATATCATACACCAATCCACAATACTCATGCGAAATAAAGTAAGATAATAAATGAAAATAAATGAGAATAAATAAAAAGGGTGTCATCGGGTCTAACCTCTTAAGTTGTCTCTTAGAAGTGCGTTTCGAGGTTGTCGGAAGGGTTGACGCTCCGCAACTTTTCCGATTTAATGGTTTTTAGATTTCCTTCGTTGCTTCGCTGTTTCGGGCTGCTGTTTTACTCTATTTCACAGCTGTTTCTGGTCACGGTTTGGGCGTGATTCAGGGGCTATTTCAGGGGTATTTTTGGTGGTTACAATGGCTGTTTCAGGGGTATTTTCGGTGGTTACATAGGTTATCTCAGGGGCTATCTCAGGGGCTTTTTTGAGGGGTCTGAGGCTATGTTTCTTTTAATTTCACGTACAGGGGGCTGTGCGGTTTGTTGAAGGACTTGATTGCGTGAGAGTGGGCTGTTTGTGGGGTATCTTGATTGCGTGAGAGTGAGCTGTTTGTGGGGTGTCTTGATTGCGTGAATTGGGTGGACTGTGAATGTGTTGATTAGGCGTGAATTGAGTGGACGGTGAAGGAGAGGCGTGAAGCTTTATGGGTGATATGTCGTGAAGGGGCAATTGCAGTGATGGTTGTTGTGCGTGGAAGAAGGGCTGGATTTGTGGCAGTGTGGCGTGAGGTCAGAGAGGCTTAAAACATTAGGGTTGATTTCTTCTTTGTGAGTGGACGTGAGAATGAGCTAGGGTCCAAGGGTTTGGCTTGTGTTTTCTTTTATAGGAGAGAGTTGGGGTTATCCTTGTATAGGTAGGGAAAGAATATTGTAATTATGGGGGGAATATTTAATTTGTGTATCATAAGGAAAATATATCTTTAATTAGGGAGGTAATTTGTTTTAGTTAGGAAGATGATTATTGAGATTTGATTTGATTTCATTTAGTTTAGGCATGTGATTTCATTTAATTAGGAATGTGGTTTATGAGATTTGATTTATTTAATTTAGGAATGAGATTTGTTTTGATTTAATTGGATTTGATTTAATTTAATTTGATTTAATTTAATTTTTGACATGTGTTTTAAATGTTTTAATTATTATTGGATGTGATTTAATGGGCTTGGGCTAGGTGGGCGTATGGCTTTGGTTTTGGGCTAGGTGGGCGTGTGACTTTGGTTTTGGGTTAGGGGTGTGTTTTAAAACAGAGGTTCAACAAGCAAACCTGAAGCTAAACAAGCGAATTAAATCCAATAAGATGTCAATTCCTGACTCTTCCCTTCCGACGTCTGTTTCCCGCGACTTCCATAATTTAAAGAGGTAGTGTCTCCATGTGAGACTCATCATCGGGACTTACATGCAAAAATACAGTGCCTACACTAAGATCCCGTTAAATAACACACAACCTTGAATTTGGCCAACAAGCTGTATGAAACTTAACTAGGTAGATCTCTAAGATAAATTGGATCTCATCCAATTCCTAGATCCGATAGATGGACATCCAAGTCTGAAACACATATCCAATATATGAAAATATATCCAATATATTTCCTAACATTTTCCTCTGAATCAACTAAGCATTGGCTTTGGCTCAACAAACTTAATGATTCCAGTTAAGCGGGACCCATTGACAGTGGGAAAGCTTCGTAATTGACGTCGATGAACTAGAAGTGACCTTGACTTTGGCCAACAAGTCACAACCGCCCAAGACATACGATATGGAACAAAGCTTTCGTGGTTCAAACACATCCGCGATGGACATTGATCTTGACTTTGGCCAATAAACCAATGCCAATCTTGGATCTTGAGAGAGAACCACTCAATGGAAGGAAAAAACACTTAATATTTGATGAATGTTTTTCGCGTAAATGGCAACCAATTATTATCTTTGATTAGGTCTCATCATACACCCTTAAACATGCATTCTAAAATCATAATAAGGCGCGAAATAAATTAATAATGATATGCGGATGAATATATAACAAATTTATTCCTAGAACAAATCTCTTCATTTCCTCTCTCCCGCTAGCACTATTCATACTTCTACCCAATTACATAATACATTAAAGAAACCTCATTTACATTGAGGGGAATTGGTGAGAAGAGAAATACAAAGAGAATAGAGATAATAGGCTGGACACGCAGGTCCAATTTAATAAATTCTAAATTTATTACAATAATTTCCAACATTGCCACACCCTTCTAATATCCATCAGATAAACATTATTCATACAAAAACATCCAAGTATTCACATAAAGCATGTTATTCAATCAATCTAATCCAATTAATTAATCTTTGAATTAATGACCATCCAATGTTCAAACAATGATTTGATTTGCGCGAGTCCAACTCGTTTAAGAATAAATACTCAAAGTACGTATTCTTGAATTATATCGAACTACAATTTTAAATCCAATTTTAATTGTATCCAATACTAATTCATATTTAATTCCAAATTAAATAATTACACTTTCAATAGTGCATTTTAGACTTGGATTCAAATCCAATCTTATTGGGTCTCAAAGACCCAATTAGTATCCAATACTATTTTAGTTAAAGTCCAATGGGCTTTTAATTAATTCTTAAGGCATGGGCTTTGGCCATTATGGATCCAATCCAAGATGCCAAGGCCCAATTAGGAATCACCATTTGCCATAAAATCAATTTTGGTCCATTAGGCCCAATTAAATATTAAAAGGCCCAAAAATTATATTTGGACTTTATGGAATGGTTTTAGGCCCAATATGGATCCAATCCAATTGTCCTAAACCAAGCTTGGCCCAACCAAGCCCATTAACAAAATTAGCCCAATCCAATTTTAAAGACTGACTTTAATTAATATAACATTCCAAATATTACATTAATTTTAATTGAAGTGTAATAGCCATAATAAATTAGTTAAACTAATATTTCCAAAATACCAATTAAACTAATTAATCATGTTTTAATTAATCAACTCAAGTCCAACATAAATTGAATCAAAATCAATCAATTACATGCTTCTTGGTTCACGGCAATATAGCATAAAATAGCAATTAATTTGATTTCAATCTAATTAAATCAACAATCAATTTATCTCATGCTTTAAACACATCCAATGATCTAATTAACAAAAAAATCATCATGAACTATTACTAGGGTGAGTTCGGCCAAGGTGGGAAATTAGGGAAAATTTTATCCAACTCATTTTCTCAATTCCTAAGATGTACAAATCCAATTCAACATCATCCAACCATAACCAAACAACCAATTTAGGCAAATCATGCTCCAAACAAAAAATCCCCAAATTAAAATCATGAACCCTAAATTTTCAAATCAAACTTAGGATGGCTCTAGATACCATTGTAAGTGTCATACACATGCCACAAGATCACTAAGATTGATTTGTGTGTGAATAAATCAAAGACAAGTTGCGGAAAGACTTACTTTGATCGGATGAGATTCAAAACTTTTCTTTGTATTTGTTGAAGCTCCAAGTTTTGTAGAGTGTTTCCAACACTTGGGTGAGTTTCCATATCACCTTGATTCACTCATTTATGTGCTAGTAAGAATAAAATTGAAAGAAAAATTTACCCTCCAAGAGTAGCAAACTTTCGGCCAAGGGAGGAAAAGGAGAAGAGAGAGTGTTTTTGATATTTTTGATTTCCAAAACTTATCCAAAAGTCAACAACCAAAATGTGTATATCCTTTTCCAAAAAAGAAATGCAAAGTGTGTTGGACAAGTTAGCATTAAAGCTCCCAACCACTTCCATCACTCAAGTGACTTGTTGATGTAAGTTGGTGGGTCACGCGCTTAAATTCAAAATTCAAGTTGGGTTGCTCAACACACTTCGGGCTTGGGTTCGTTTAATCCGATTAAACGAATCTTGCGTTGCGACGTAATTAAATCCAATTTAATTAAATAATAATGCATCGCAAAATTATTACGAAAGTCGCTCGTAAATTAATTCCAAATTAATTCGTTCGCAGAAATTAAAATCCAATTTTAATTCCGCATTGAAATCCAATTTCAATTAATATATCTAATATATTATTTTAACCCAATTAATTAAATAGTAAAATCTAATTTCACTATTAAATTCATTTTGCCGATTAATTCCAAATTAATAGTGTTCTCTCCTCTCGACGAATTTAATCCCAGATAAATTCTCAACGCAATTAATCCCAGATTAATTCTTTCTCTGATAATTAATCCCAGATTAATTCTTGCCGTAATTAATCCCATATTAATTTTCTCTTTCATAATTAATCCCAGATTAATTTTGTTCAAGTCAAATCTCATCAGTGAATCTTTGGGAAGCGACCCAAGAGATCCCTGGATATGTTGGCAGTAAATCCGGTTGTCGGACTATCCGAACACGTGTGTACCCGGTACCATGTTCTTACCGATTTATAAGACATGGTTGGCTTCTAGCAAAGCATTGTGCCTGCCCAATTCTCCAGAAATATTTAACGAAGAATATACAATCTTTATCAGGCGTGGTATACAGTGTATTGCGTATTACGATCCAGTATCAGATGTCACATGCTAGGCCTAGGGCTGGAATTGTGTATGTCCCGTACGAAGCACATATCGGATCACTAGCAACTAGTCTATGTAATCGGATAATCATGACCTAGTCATATTATCCCGATAGCTACATCGTTTAAGAGTACCAGTTTTGTATCATACGTGATCATCATCTCCATATGACTGAAGTGATACTTCCATCTTGACATCACATCCAATACACTACGGTTCTTAGTATACCCAGAAGAGGCGTACACAGAACCTGTTAAAGCCCCGAACGACCAAAACCAAAGTATACTGATTGTTGCAAGTATTAGCGATGTAAGTCTCGGGTTAAGACCAAATACACCTACCCTGATTCGGATTCCCATAGACTCATAGTCATACTACCAATGGGATTCTGATGGGTATATCCAGAGTGAAGCTGTTTATGTTCCAACGGATAACAGAACCTCTTATCACACTTGCATAAGTATCCAATACTTAAATATATGAGAACTATGACGTTAAGCTTCCATAACGCGCACAAGTGTAATACTAGTTTATTCTGCATTATCGATGTCCAGTCTCGATAATACTACGACTATGGATGTTTAATGATTAAACCATTCGTGGATTAATACTGTCTCATATCTTATTAATCTGGAACTAATCATAAGGACTTTTATCATTTATATATCCAAGTAATCCAATTACAAATGATAAAAGAGCAATTTCCTTTGTCACATAGTTAATTTGTACAAAAAACATCATGTCTTTTACAAATAATGATGTTATGGGTCATAATTGTCCTACAATCCCGACAAATAAGCTACGTACTTTGGGGACATGGTTTGGTGTGTGGTTGGGAACGTTTTACATAGATTTGGAATTCACTCATTATTGCGAGATGTAGATGAATATCTTTCTTAAGGGTTGATTCGATACTTGAACGGTTAGAACGCTCAAGTTTTTCTATTGCAAATAGAAAGATTGATATTCATAATAGGTATGAATAAATCATTTATTATAGAATTAATGGTACATAAGACACAATAAATAATTAGAAGGGTATAACAAATATTATGACCCGGTTTTAATTATAAGATACTCGTGGAAGGTCAATCTATATGTAATGATTATATCAATGATTACCGACGTAGTTCGATTTATGTAAAATATCTGCAGTGACGAGAGTACACATTCAGGTTTTTAGTGGAATAACATAAAATTAATAATTCGAAATATTTAATTAAAGAGTTTTAATTAATATTTTAGAATTATTGGAGTTTGGAGCTGCAGGTCCATTTAGTCATTGTGCTAATTCGATATACTATATCAAAACATATAATAATTGGATTGTCCAATTATGAACTCACATGCATAATAATTTATTATGCTAAAATTATTAATGTGATTAATAATTATTGTCACACATGAAAACTATATTAAATAAGTTTAATATATAGTTTTCAAAATTGATGATTATGAGATAATCATTTAAAAATTTAAAATTTGTAATCATTATATTATATTTGATTATTTAATTTCTGAAAGTAATGAGCTTTCAAATTGATTTCAATACACATTATTTCAAATTGTAAATTGCGAATTTAATGGTGAGTATTTGATTTTAAAGGCTTTTCATTAAGACATTAAAAATCAAATTTTATGTTTCAAAAAAAAGGGTTGCTAGGGGGTTAATTTTGTAAATTTGATTACAATTTATTTAATCTAAACCATGACATATAAAAAGGCAATTGTTGTCTAATTTAACCATAATCTCATTTTGTAAAACCTAGCTACTTTTTCTCTAGTTCTTCATCTTCTCCAAAAGTATACGAAAGAAAGAAAGAAAATCGTATGATCATTTTTTCTCTAAAGAGTTTAGAGAATAAAAAATATCGTCAAGCTTACACTTTGATTTATTGATAACAAGACATAATGCAGAATACCTTGTGGTATACACGGAATCGCCATCGTCATCCTCCCTCTTTCACTCACGGCAGCGAGCAAAATTTTGCTCATTGCCTCTCGGTTTTAGGGGCTGTCTTGGCCAGATTCAGGATTGTTTTTGAGCTGTTTCGGAAGGGAAAAACACTCAGAATCGTTGCGACTTGCGAAAAAATTAGTATAATGAGTAATTTTTATAGTACTATAATAATGAATAGTAACCATGAATATTGTAGCGTGAACAATAACAGTGAATAGAAACTGCAAACACTGTAGTGTGAACCATAAAATTGTTACTGTTCATGAAACAAAAAAAATAAGATATGATCCAGATTCGACATAAGAGGGGAAATGACATAATTTTTTTCCAAGGTTGATCATGTAGTCAAAGGGCATTTCCGCTACACAATGAGTCTTTTCGCGAAAAGTTCGTGCATCGATTTTTAGACGGTTTCAGACCAATCATTATGTCTTAAATTTAAAATCAAATCAACTGTAAAAACAATTAATAAATTCAAAATTATTATAAATATATTATTATACATACAAGCATATGCCAAGTTCCCAAATGCCATGACATATATATATATATATATATTGTTCCCCACGATATAAAGTATAATAATTTCTTTAACTTTAACAATGTGATTTTTTATCTTTATCAACATGCCTAATACTACAAGTTTATATACAACAAAACCTCATGTGAAATTTTGCATTATCTAATTATGTCATTAATTAGATACGCAAGCCATTAATTTCAGTATCACAAATGCAATACTATACCAGGAAGTGTTATTTCAAGATGTTTTATAGGTAGTAGATTTTAATTTAATAGAAATCAAAATAAAGACAATGCAGGCTTGAAGAGGTTGGAATAAAAAATCTCTATAGTGAAGGGTCCAAAACATAAAAAAATTAAAAATAAGAAAATAAATTAAATGAGTGAAATCTCAATTAGAGACCTTATTTTTGCCTGGAATTTTTTTTCAAACTTAGGCTGATGCTGCTTGCTTATAACTAGTAGTGGATCTGGAATCAGAATTTTGATTCAACAAAGGACATAATATAAAAAAACACAAATTTGATCCAACATCACATAAAACCAGAAAATTGAAGGGTGAAAACAAAATTTACAAGAAATAGGCTAATTTCATCGAACCCTTATTGTTTTTTGATTTTGTATGGTTTAAGAGGACTAGCGCTCGATATAGTTCCGCCTTGCTTAAAAGATAGTTTCATAGAAAATATAACATCTACTTAGTGTTGGAGATAGTCTACTCAGCAATTAATTCAACCAGGATATTTGACAAAATAATTAAAACTCTTCTTATATTTAAAAATAAAATAAAATTTTTCTTTTGTTATAACAACTCTCTTAAATATTAACTTTATTTATCATTTTACTATTTTACTCTTTATGAAACATTTAAATACTTAGGAAATTTGAATCAAGTAAAATAATTTAAATATCACTAATGATTAATAATAGAGAAAAACTAAAATGTTTGAATTAAATGAAATTTTAAAAGGTGCGAGGCATTTAATTTTACATTATTTTGCTTGATTCTTATTTCTTGAGTATTTATTTCAGAAGTATTTCCTAAATATTTAAGTTTTTCATATGGGCAAAATAGTAAATGATAATTAAAGTTAATATTTAAGAGAATTGTTATAATGGTACGTGAGTTTCAATTAATTTTATCAAATATAATGAGAGTTTCAATTAGATTTATCAAACATAAGAGAGTTATGTTCATTTTCCCTACTTACTTAACAATAGCCAGAGTATAAAGTTGAACTAATGCATCAAATCCCACATAAGTCTCTCGCTTCAATTAGATTGCTTCATAAAGAAATTTTCACAACAAAAAAAAGATAATACATTTTTTTCCCCTCAATTAACATCATCTAGGAGAAAGATTTAAGTAAGTTGGTCTCACCATAATAATTATGCTGATGTAATGGGACCGTCCGATTATATTTTGTCATCTGAACTTTGAATGGTGAAACCCAAGAAATGAAAGTGATGGATCTAGAAATAATTTAAAACTAGTATTGCCACTCAAAATGATGAACAAAAATGATAAAAAGACGACACTGAAATGTGATGAAACCGCCCTAAATACCTAAAACTATCTTACAGGAATGAATTAGGTGACCTCACCATATGGTATGCTTATGTAGTGAAAGTGTGAAACCATTCTATCTTAATTTAGCTATTTGTGAGATTTGTTAGTCAGAAACAAGTCACACCAATTTTAAAACGAGAAGGGTAACACTCCCAATTGAACCAAAATGGCCAATTGGATGATCGAGCGTAACAGATAAAATCACCCATTAATATTCTGCTATGCGAGCGTGAAAAAATAATACATATACTATCTCGCATGTCCAAATATTATTCTAAGATAATACATGTATTATCTCGCACGAGAGAAACTATGCCAAACAATAACATAAAATTTACTTAGAGATGCATGCCTTCGTCCCGTCTTCAGTATCAAAATATCCTTGTGTAAAATCATATACTCAGTGCAGCCACATTCATGACCAAAGTTACCAGCTAGCTATCATCTGATACAGAAAGGAAACCGCCAGAAATGGATTCATGCAGCTAGTATCCCTATGGAAAATTTCCAGAAAATAGTCACTCGTCCAATTGCTGCAACCCCTACAGCAAGTGAATTTTAATATCGTCTCTAAAAAGGCATAAACTCCATTACTCTTAACGTGTTCTCAACAAGAAGCCAAATATGAATCTAAACCCAATTTTAGATATTCAACAACTAAAAATAAATTCTTTCAAGTAGACTGAGAGACCCAACATTTAAAAGTTTGGTTCAAAGGACCACAAGCCACCGTCCATCCAAAAATAAACTAGCTCATCATTGGTAACAGCAGTACAGAGTTCTCTCATTCACCGCCCTGAATCAGGAGAACCGTCTTCATATGAGACCAGGCCCCCCTCCCATCTGGGCTTCCAGAAGACGATCTTGACTGTGCTTTGCTTGTTTGCTTAGGTGGTGGAGAGTCCAAAGAAGAGACCGTGACTCTGAAACGCTCCTACTCCGAGAAGGTGACCTTCGCCTTTCATTCTGTGGAGATGAACGAGATTTGGAAACATCAACTGGTGAACGGCTTCGGATAGGGCTGCGGCTATAGCGACGACTTCGGTATCGGGGACTTCGTGATACAGAGAGACTTCGAGTGCGGCTCCTCCTGCCTCTGTATCTGCAAATAGATGTTACAATGAAGATAATGAAAAAAAACACTCAATAGGAGGCCAGACGACTGGCAAATAATACACAAAGGAGGTCAAGGAAACAGAGTCATACAAACAGCACTAAAATAACATTTTAAGCCATTCATTTCAAAACAAAAGGATGAATCAGCACACAAGACTTCCCATACTGAGAGCTCTGAGGAGGATCCAATGTAAGCAGCCTTAGCCTTGCTTTTTTGCAAAGAGGTTGCTTCCGCAACTCGAACCCGTGACCTCCAAAACAAAGATATTAAAATAATAGGAGCATTTACCTTGGTGGAGTTCTTCCTCTAGGTGGACTCCTATAGCGTCTTGGCGAGTACCTTCTGTAACTCGGATATCTTGGGAAGAAAAAGAAACAAATAAAAGATCGTTAGCATTAAACTAATTGGCATCTGAAAATAGGAAACTAATTGTCTGGCTACTAACCTGTCACGATCACCTCTGCCACCATATCGATAAGACCTGACAGGAGAACGATCTGGTGATGGGGTTCTGTACCTTCGAGCATAAGAGTAACGCTGACTGAAACCTCGGCCTCTTCTGATGCGCTTGGGTGAGCCATCAGGGGAAGCACTTCTGGACAAACTTCTTCGAACTGAAGGAGGTGACCTTGCCCTCCGCACAGGGCTTGGGCTCCTTGAATAGCTGTGACGACTGTTTCGGATTGGTGGCCTAATTGGGCTTCTGCTACTGCTTCTCCTAGGAGCCCTGCCTGAGCTTCTACTAATGCTTCTTCGAGAAGATCGAACTCGGCTTCCGCTCACACTTCTCCGAGGAGATCGAACAGGGCTTCTGCTAATGCTTCGCCGATATCTGGCAGGACTTCTGCTCATACTTCTCCGATATCTGACTGGGCTTCTGCTTCTCCGAGAAGATCTGCTTTGGCTCCTGCTTACGCTTTTTTTTAAAGGTCTTCCAGGGCTTTTGCTTATTGATTTTCGTGATAATGTTCTCGGAGGGCTCCTGCTTCGGCTTGGGCTCCTACTCAAGCTTCTTCGAGACCTGGTTCTCACTGGGCTCACGCTGACACTCCTTTCCTTTTTGCCCCTTAATGGGCTTCTACCGACACTTCCAGCTGGGCTCCTACTACTTTCGCTTCGAAGAGGGCTTCTGCTGATACTTCTCCTCTGTGGAGGTGGACTTCTACTCACACTTGGTGTCCTGCCCATACTTCGGTTTGGACTAATACTAGGGCTCTTTCTCAGACTCCTCCTGGGACTAATACTCGTACTCTTACTCAGAGTCCTCTTAGGACTCATACTTCGGCTCCTGCTCATCAACTTTAAATAAAATTCCGGATCGGGAAGAATCGCTAGGCATAAAAAAAAACTGAGTGAGAAGAATGGAAAGTGGACCTAGATTTGCCAGGATGATCATCTCTACCACATCAGGTTGTCTATCTGTTCTGTCAGAATTGGCATCTGCTTGAATGCCATTGCTACGCTGCTCTCCATTTTCATTGGTGTTTCTTCACCCTCTTCCTTTTCAAACATATCAACCTCCTCCCTCTTTTTATGAGGAAAGGAAGCAGCTTCTTTCTCCACAGCTATAGCGGAGTTGTTGCCAACTGAAGATTATTGGACAAAAACATGGAGAAAAAAAAAGACATCAGAAGAAAATATCAAAAACCACAATGAACAATATACCTCAATCCAGGAATTTTAAGAATTCACTTTGGTTCTAATTAATTGCCAAGCATACAGTAAAGAGCCTCCCAACCATTTACCTAGTGCAAGTTTGAATGGATATAAATTCTTAATGTAGTTTGCATAGACACTAGACTCTTGCTCCCATGACCCCTAAGCCCCTTGCTATAAGAAATAATAAGTGGTAATAGTCACTTCAATTCTTCCAATTAAATAGAAGATGGTGGTGACATGTGAAAGGACCATAGTTGTCAAAGGCGCGCCTCAGGCATGCTTAGGTGTGCCTCAGGAAGGTCAAGCTAGGAGACCTTCATCAGGACTCAGGAGCGCGCCTAGGCACAAAGGCTCGCGCCTAGGCACGCCTCATAAAATCTGTGAGAAAACCTCAACCCGAATTGACTCACCCAACCCGAAATCAAATTGTACAACATTTATTCAATAAATTAAGATATGTTTTGGAATTGGCTTCAAATTTTGACAAACAAATTAATCTATATTATCATTAATTATTTTTCTATATATTTTCAATGATTTCTCTTCGTTTTAATTGACTATATACTTATATATATATATATATATATATATATTTTTTTTTTTTACAATTTGCGCCTCAGTTTCATCAGGTGCCACGCGCGCCTTGTGCCATGAGGCGTGCGCCTAGGCCCTAGGACCCTTTGCGCCTTAGTGCGTCTTGCGCCTTTAACAACACTAGAAAGGACAAGTCTACCAAACTCGATTTACTTAGCAGCCCAGCCCCCTGAACTTCCCTTCCCTTAAGCAAATATCCAGAAATAAAATAATCTAAGAAAACAAATATGAAAAAGGAAGCAATTGCTAGTTTTCATATTGACCAATAATGCAAAATTGAATTTTAAAAACAGACAGCAATCAGCTAAATGGGACAGGACCGTACCTGCTTTCTGAGAAGGTTCTTTTTGTTTCCGATCTTTTCCTTGAACATTAAGATCATCATCTTCACTGCTACTATCAATTTTACTATCATCGTCGGTGTCTGAGACACTATCCAATGACCTAATAAAAAAGGATGAAAGGAGAACTTCAGCATATACTCCAAAGAAACACGCTCAGGTCAGATTTGTTCATCAATCACGCAGCAAAAATTTCATTGAACACATGAGCTCACATTCATTGATGGAAGAAGACATAAAAACTACATGGTATTGGTACAACGAGGAGCAAACTACCAAACATCCCACAACAATATTGAGAAAATTGTACAAATATAGTGGTGGATCATGAGCATGCAGATTATACAAATACCGTCAATAAACTGTAACAAAAGGCATGCGCATAAAGCATCAGACTGATGAACCCTCTCATAAAAGAAATCATAAATGAAAGGAGAGAAAAGTATAAATGCAGAGCACATGCATGACCTATCCTCTGGATAAGCATGGACTCCTTTGGTCATGCACATTATTTTCCATCGTGCATGGCTATTCTTGATGTGCCAACAGTTCTTTAAAACCGATATTGAACAGAATGACTCAATATTTAGAAGGCTATCAACCTATGAGCATTTAATTTAAAGCTTGAACCATGCACACTACTATGGTGGCTTCCTGAAACAGAGGACAATCAGTACATACAGAAACAATTCCAGCCACATTCGGATGGGATTGTATTAATTAATAACAAATATTGGACTTGAGATTTATAGTGGTAGATACAACCTTCTTGATCTGCGCTTGGATCTCTTATTGCGCCTCTTACGTTTTTTTTCCCGTCGTCTATCTCTTCTTTTTCCACGCCTATGTTTGTCTCTTTTAGAGGATCTCTTCCTCTTCTTACGTCTATCATCACTAGAAGTACTAAGATCAGACGATGAGGACATATATGAGTCAGAGTCGCTATCAGATTCAGATGATTCCATCTCAGAATCTGAGGAAGTCTCCGAATCAGAGGAATAGTATCTTCTTCTCTTCTTCCTCTTATTTCTTGAAGATATTTTGTGTTTCCCCTTCTTCCGTGCTTCATGATTGCTACCATCCAGGGAGGCATCTTTTCCCATTTTCAATTTGTTTCCATTCTTCTTATCTGGTATATATAAACAATCAAATTAACAGATCCTATAGACAAACAATACTTAGAAGGCAAGTACCAGTGTACCACTATCAAACAAAGTGCTAAAATAGTTCATTACCATCGTTAAATTCACCACAATTGATTATTTTCACTGTTACAGTAGGCTTCCCTTCATCATCCCCAACATTTTCAATTTTTTCCAGTACATCATGACCTTGCACAAGCTCCCCAAAAACAACATATTTCCTGATAAAAATGACAGAAGAACAAAGACCGGGTGAAATGGTAGTTTGATGGAACATCAAATAAACTGAAATACAGTAAATTCAGCAAAAAGAAAGAGACGGACAGAGATAATTCAATAATGAACAAAAAATTGTTTAGTCCACAGAATATAAGTTACAAGTGGAAAAAAAAAAACCCAAAACTCATACCTGTCAAGATTATGATTAGCCTTAAAGGTGATGATGAACTGAGAGCCTAGTGTGTCACGATCAGCAATAGACATAGATAAAAGGCCGGGTCCATCATGCTTTAGTCTGGGCGACTCGTCTGAAATTAAGCCATAGCTACCACTTGTTAAAAATGACAAAATTTATAGAAAAAACTTGTTTGGCTTATCCTAACAAAAAAGGCCAAAATATGCCTGAAAAGGCAATGCTATCAAATTTTAATGGTATACTAGCTAATTGATAAATGAAAATTACGATTATATATAATGGAAAAAATGGCAATATACATATATTAGTGTTAAAACATAAGTCAACAATATGATATGCAATAGCAATCAAAAGAGGCATTTTGGAAGCACCTTGCAATTGGGAAAGTCAAACAATGTTTCACAACCTGCTTGCCATATATAATCAGGAATCACTCAGATAATCTAATATGCACAAATCTTAAATTACAGATACACGCAACAATGAGCATAACACAAAAAAAACCATGCACTATTGTTACTGGTGACTATACAACTGCGATGCAATGTAATCTATATATTTATGATTTCTGTCCCCAAAAAAAGGTTCATTTATTTGATTGAATTTCCCACAATTCAGAAATCCTGATCCATGAGGTTAACCTTACAGGAAATTCAAAAAAGCAAAATTGAATTCTCACCAGGAAATTTTCCCTCATAAATGCTTTCTCCACTAGTCCCTGCACCAAAGAAATAAATTGTTAAGCCAATTAAATGCAAGAGTTGGTAAGTTGCAACAAAATTTTGTAGTCAAAAAGTGTACAAATATATGTCGGCACTCAGTAATCCCACACATGTTCTTAATTGTTCTTACTATTCTGGTTGATACATTAATCAATATATAAATCTCATAACAAATACACTGATCAGTTGACAGTTATTGACAAATAAAACAAGCATCAACATTGACTGAACACAAAGAAAAGTTCCATGTTATGACTCTATAACAGGAAAAAGTTTGCTTTCAAATCATCACTAGGTAAATCTAAATTTATTCATTTCTATAGCACATCTTTTCCTACCCATATCAGCTTATCCAACAAGCTTGATATTTACTCCAGGTTTCTCTTTGAATTGCCTATTGATTCGCAATAGTTCCAATGATTCAGTTCAATCATATATAATTGAAAAATACATTTCCTAATGAGAGTTCATAGCACATAACTTCAGAACCCTTTTCTTACTACTACCTGAATAAAAGAATATTAGATTATCCGCTTAACCTATATAGAAACAACAAAATGATACCTACATTACACACACTGTGAAAAGACTAAATCAAAAATACATGGAATTATAGAAGTAATTGAAAAGTCTATATCCATAAAAATACGTACCATCTCTTCTCACAAAATCACCACCCTGCAAAACAAAGATAAATTATCAGCACACTGGTAAGCAGAACCACAATTTTTGGGTACCAACTGGGTGGACAGGGTGAAGATCAGTAAATTTCGAGTATAGCCAACTTAGTAAGTACAACCTTAAAACTACATCACAAGAAAAGCAGTCGTGATCATCAGCCCTGTGTCCTACAGCATAAACAATAGTAACAGACTAAAGTAACTGACTGAAAGACAGACCACTTCTAAGCCATGTATAGCAAGATAAAAAGAAGAAATTTCAAACCATGCTATGAAGAAAAATTAAACGTAAACAACATAATAGAACAAACCTCAGCCAAGGAACCTCTAATGACACGATGAAAAAAGGAACCCTTGTAGTGCAATGGTTTTCCAGTTCTAGAACCAACTCCCTTTTCTCCTGAGGATTGATAAAAATTTGAATGATATCAGAAAAACAAAAATAGGTACCAGATAAATCTCTAACAAAACAATATTGCATGCAAACATGCGATAACAGAAGCAACCACAAATGTATTACCTGTACATAGTGCTCGAAAATTTTCAGCTGTCTTGGGAGCAACATCAGAGAAAAGCTGTGTAATCAAATGTTCATTAAATTAATCTAAGCTGCGAGCTTATAAGAAATAAAAGTACATTCATAATTCAACAAGCTAACAACTAAAATCCAAAAAAATAAATAAATAATTACAAGCATTGCCGGATGACCGGATCCAACCACAACAATACCTCAAAAACCATTCTTTCAACAGGATCACCATCAATTGAAACGTCCATAAAAACGAGTGGACTCTTATTCTTCGCCATCTATGCTTTTCCAATATCACAAATCAAGCCAGTTCAACAACCACCTAATCGACAGAGCAAAAGTTAGACTCCATAACTCAACACCAACAGCTCACATGATTACTAAACATTACAGGTAGCATATAACTTGGCAAATTGTCAATCAATATTAAAAAAAAAAAAAAAAAAATCAAACCTCGGTATAAATTTTCATTCACGTTACTCTGTGGTTTGCTAGAATGAAAATTCCAAAATAAAAATAAACCCAATAAAATCTTCAATTGGGTCAAATACAAATCAGATAACAATTCTTCCCTAAATTTAAGCTACAATTAGTGTAATCGAGTAAGTAGTTACAAGACTAACCAGTCGCATCAAGCTAAATATTAAACCCTAGACAACTTCCCTCGAAACCCTAATCCATATATATATATATATATATATATATGTATGTTAAAAGCAACTGAATAAAAAACAGAAAATTAAATTAACTACTAATAAGATATAACCTAAACGGAAACATATAAATCCGAATTCAATTTTTTTAAAAAAAAAAAAAACAGAAAATCTTATAGGTTACGCATCAGATAAATTAATAAGTAAATGAAAAAGGGAAATAATTAATTAAATTAAAAATCACCTGCGAAACGCAGAGCCTCATAAAAGAAAATGCAATCGAATCGGTGAGTGGGTGAGTGAGAGTGAGTTTTGGGGAATAAAGGGAAAACCTAATCGGCTTTTAAAAAGAGCCTACTTGCTTCTACACCCACGTGAAATTACTTCATTGTCCATGATTTGGGGACGTGGCTCACTGGCTTGTCACAATTGCCCTTCCCATTTCTTGCATTCACGATTATACCCTTCCATTGTTTATTTACATTTTGTATTATTTTCTTACCTGATATTGATTTATAAATCATTTATCTAAATAAGCATTTTATTATTTGAGATGGCTCAAATCTAAGAAAAGTGAAGTGAAAAAAGAAAATTTCTATAGTGTACACATATTTTTATAAACTCCCTAAAACATAGGGCTATCATTGATTAATTTACCACAATTTTTTTTTAATGGAATGTTTAGTTTTATGCTTCAAGAATGCTAATCGTTTTAGCTGATAAAAATTGTTGAGTCATAACGGTTTTGATATACGAGAATATTTAAGTGAATATGAACAGAAATCATTAAAAAAATGACATAAAAGCTTAATAAAATAATGATTTTCAGATAGAGTATAATCATGATATATATATATATAATTGATTCTGTTTAATAGGAAAAAATTTTATTTGATTTAGTTTGGTTTGAATTGGTGGTGAGAAATTGGAGATCAATATGGATTGCAAAATTAAAGAAAATAATAAGTAATAAACTCAGTGTAAAGTCTATTAAACTTGTTAATTGGTTCAAAATTTTCTAATGGATATTGACTTGGAATCCAAGCAGTTTAATCGGTGATTAATCACTGATCATTAGTGGAATGATTCCATTTTGATCGAAAATCGTTGATTTTATTTGATTTTGGCCGATTAATGAAAATCACCCAATTTACAAAAATAATCATTTCCTTTTTATTTTCCTTATTTTTCTTATTCTTTTTTAGATATTTTAGTCATCTCTCTTAGTTTTATAATTGTTTACCATTTTTTCATGATAAATGAAACAATATGTCTTAGAAAATATTATTAGAAAAAACAGAAGATACAAGAGTAGTCCACAAACTGAAAGCACTGAAGTCAAATTTATGCAAGTTCTGTAAATATTCAACAAGCAACAAATAAAAAGTTCCACCCAAAAGAGTTTCTTCAATGCTCTTATTCTTTTTATGAAACAACAATAGAAACCAAAAGTTTTCATTTTCATTTTCATGTCATCTCAACTTATCAGGCAGTTCTATTCTTTGTACTCAGTGCCAATTCAATATCATGTCTTGAATTTTCAAACCTGTCACCTTCACCCCAAATAGCATAAGCTTCTTCACCATGAGCAGCTTCATCACCAATCTCCATATCCTCATCAGACATTCTCAGAGGAACAATGAGTCTAATTAAAATACAGATTAAGCTTGTGGTGATTATGTTAACTGTGACTACAAATAAAATTCCCAGAAGTTGAATTCCAATTTGTCGGAATCCAGTGGCGACTCTTCCCATATCAAAACCATAAAATAGGCCTACATATTGTCCATAGGTACCATAAAACAAATAGTTCAGCTTTGGTTCTGCAAATAGACCGGTTAGGATTCCCCCTAGGCTACCGGCAACCGCATGAGTGTGTAATACTGCCATTGTGTCATCAACTTTCTGTAGCAGCTCAGATCTTTTGTGCACGACCATCATTGTCAGCCATGGAATTGAACCTGAGCATAGCCCCATTATAATTGCTGCCCATCCTTGCACAACACCTAGGTACATTTGTTTCATTTTCGTGTTACGACTTTTTGTATTATTTGCATATGCAAGCATAGGCTAAGGAATTATTAGTCTTTGGATTTTGGACTTACCGGCTGCTGGGGTGATGCAAACTAGACCTGTGATCATGCCTTGAACGGCGCCAATGACAGAAGTTTTGCCAAAAAATATACGATCCAGCATGAGCCAAGTGAGCAAGCTTGTTGCAGTACACACATGAGTGTTCAAAACTGCTAAGGAAGCATCTGTGCTTACGACATAAGGGTCTCCTCCATTGAACCCTGTCCAGCCCATCCAGAGCAGCCCTGCTCCCATCAACATTAGAAGGATATTATTTGGAGGAAACCTTTCCCTGTCCTTCGTTAGGCGTGGACCGACCTGCAATGAAATTTAAGGTTACAAGTTTTATGAACAAATAAGGATGACAAGTGTTAGAGCAAAATTGTTTTAAAATACCCAATATGCAGCAGTGAAACCGGCAACTCCAGCAGATAAATGAATCACATAGCCACCGGAGTAATCTATTATTCCTAGCTTGGCTAGGAAGCCATCAGGACACCATATACTGAAAGCACCAATTGTGTATGAAAAGGTTAGCCACAGTGGCACAAACATCATCCAAGCATAAAAATTCATACGTCCCAACACAGCGCCAGCAATCAAAATCAGAGTGATAGCAGCAAAAACAAACTGGAAATAGATCATAGTAGCATTGGGAAACTTTCCAAGAAATGCCTGGTTAAGCAGATACTTTTGTTCTAATGAAACGTTTGGAATTCCCCAGAATGGTAACATTTCAGTCCCAAAGGACATTCTGTAGCCCCAAATAACCCAACAAACAAGAACACAAGCAAATGCATAGAGTGCCATGAAAGCAGAATTCACTGCCCATTTCTTCTTCACTCCTCCTCCATATAGAATCATAAGCCCTGGAACACTTTGCAAACCAACAAGTGTAGCTGCTGTGAGTTGCCATGCATTGTCTCCTTTGTTCATCCATCCAGGACTTGCCTCATCCGGCGCAAGATTTTCAGGGAGAAAAAATGTTGAATTGCTCATTTTCAAGTCCTCCCTAACTCGCTGCAAAAACTTGTCTGCCTGACAATATAGGAATCAAGCTCTGACAGTGAACTTAAAGTGATGCTTTGTTGAGTTTATAACTAGGAGTTAGTTGTTTTGATTCTGACGATAAGCTGTCTGAAGGTAACCTTTTTGTCATTGTTTCCAAAAATTTATCTGTGTGTGTGTTTGTTTGCATTGAATCCGTTAATAGACCACGTTGTTACTGCATATTCTTATACCTTTGGCGAGTACTCCAACCAAATTAAACGTTAATTTCAAAGCTACAAATACTTTTATAGTATCCACTCTTGACATTTTGCTGCTGTTCAGTATGCATTATCATTGTTGCATCATGCATGGCCAGCCGTCTACATCATTCATTTTTTTCCTCGTGTTTAAAGGGAGTAATTTTTGGTGCAACTGAAATATGAATGACGTGATATCACCAATAAATTAATAAATTAATATCCATTTTTTTTAATATTCTAACACTCGTGACCATGAATTGTTAGATTATTGTATGATAACTCCGTTCTATGATAGATTTTCTTGTTGGAACATAACATCATTGATTCGTTTTATGGTTTCTACAAGATACACAAAACTGGGCCCAATTGATTTTACAGCCTAATAGGGTTTAAGGTTTTGGCGTTGAATGGTTTTAGTTTTTCAGTCTCATGTTCTCTCTCTAAAATCATCTTTCTCTCTCTGTAAATTTCTGGTTTTGAGTCTTCAAATCAATGTCCAGAAAGAGGGTTTCACTCCTCACAATCAGGTCTCTCAATGCTTTGTCCAAGTTAAGTTCTTATCACAATTCCTTTTGATTCAATCAGCAATATGAGCATGGTTTTCAAAACCCTAATGGGTTTAACGTAGAGGACTCTTTACAATATATATGAGCAAGGCCCTAGTGGGTATTTTATACTTAGCATTATTTAAATGTGGTGCCTTGTGTAGTATCCAGCTTGAATGCATCACCAACCACCTTTGCATGCATCCAAGTCAATTTTAGGTGGTTCTTTGAAAAATGATGAAAGTTTACAGAACAACTTTCAGTGAATACTATTCATTTGTTGAAATTGTGAGCTTAAGTTTTGCTAAAAAAAATAGGGAGTTCATTTAAAAGTTAAGATTATCTCAAAAGTGTAAACTTCAAGTAAGAAAGCTTAGAAAGAATGTATAGTGAGGTTTTTGTTCAAGTTTTGTAATACTTATATGTGGGAACACAGAAACTGGGCGACGCATGCTGTCCCGGGCTCGCGGCCCGGTCGGGAGTACGGAGTAGCCACGGGGGACTAAACCGGAGAATAATGGAGTCGCCACCCGGTGTGAACCGGGAAAAATGAGATTTAAGGCCGCACTCACCCCTCGCAAGTGAAGACCCCAAACCGTTGGGTTCGGAATGGTCTCTTACTTATGCCACTTGTAATGACAGGATTTATGTAATAATTTAATCAGGCTTAAGTAGCACTTATTTCCAAGAGTATCATGCTTCTAAATTCACAGGTACAAAATAAAACTTATACATACATTTCACATATATCTCACATCTAAGAACACATGCCTGAAAATACCTCAAAGTAACAACGAACATACAACTTCATTCAGCATATCATATTCATGAAAAACACAAGCATACATAATAACCGCGCAAGCATACATGTGAGCACTTTTCCAAGTGATACGTGGAATTGTATCCCAAGTACAGACCGCATTACCGTCCATTCGGAATCGGCTACGGAATTTATGTCTGGGTTTCCATCCGATATATCACAAGAAATAATACTCCAAAGTCATCATGGCATAGGTATATGAATCGTAATGCGTTAAATCAAGACTAAGGCAAATGACGCAACTAATGGAAAAAACATGTTTTTCATTATTATGTGCACAAAGATAAGAACGACTATGTGTGGTTCCATAAAAAATCACCTAAGAAATAATTATACATGGCATGTGATGAATATGTCTCAGTTCAGTGTGTTCGCGTTCGTGTAGCGTTCGTAAACGCGTTCGAACGGTAAACAGAAGGTTCGCGTTCGTATGGCGTTTGATAACGCGTTCGAACGGAAATGAAACAGAATGCTCACGTTCGTATGGCGTTTGTTAACGCGTTCGAACGGAAATGAAACAGAATACTCACGTTCGTATGGCGTTCGTGAACGCGTTCGAACGGAAATGAGACCTGATGCATGATAAGGCAAAATGCATGCGCGTTCGAGTTGCGTTCGTAAACGCGTTCGAACGGGAATAGACCTGATGCATGAAATGGGACGCAATACATAAACAACAAAATAAAGGGGCGCGGCGAAGTACTGCCGTAAATGTGGCCTTTTAGGCTCTTCGTCTCTCAAAGAGAGGACCTTTAGACCAACATAATAAGCCCATGCGCGTCACATCACAACACATGAAATAAAGACAATAAAAGTGTAGGACTTCGTATGCCCAATTGAACGTACATTCAACTCAAACACACTTCGTCCAGCGCAGCCAGTAGTGTCACAAATGTGGCCTTTTAGGCTCTTCGTCTCTCAAATAGAGGACATTTGGACTAACTCACTAAGCCCATGCGCTCGATCGCATCATACATACAAAAATAGAGCCAATCATATCAAAACCAAGTATGCCCGATTGAACACATCTTACATCCAATCCGAACACACATCAACCGGCGTGGCAAAGCATCGTGGTAAAGGGTTTTAACCCCTCCCCATAAGGGATCTTTCATTTCACTTACTAAGCACATGCGCTTGATTGAACCATGCATAAAAAGATAAAGACAATAATATCAAACTAAGTATGCCCGATTGAACGTATCTTGCATCCAACCGAACACACATCAACCGGCGCGGCAAAGCATCGTGGTAAAGGGCTTCAGCCCCTCCCCATAGGGGATCTTTCATTCCACTTACTAAGCTCATGCGCTCGATTGAATCATGCATAAATAAACAACATACAGAATTCAAGTGACGAAAAATAAATAAAAAAAAGCAACACAAAACAAAAGAGGGTGCCGTTTACTCAAGCGGTACGTGGAGTTGTGTCCTGAGTACAGATCATATTACCGTCCATTCGGAATCGGCTATGAAATTTATGTCCGGGTTTCCATCCGATATACTGCGAGAGTTGACACGTCTCTCATTTTATTCCACAGCCACAACATACTACATCTCATAATTCATGCATATTCATTTACTCAAAGGCCACAACATGCAACATGACAATCACACAAGCAATATTTAAGAAATAGTACAAAAGCGAATGTGAAAGATACCCTCAGGTCTAACCTTTTAGCCAACTTTCGGGCTTGCATTTCACGGACGTCGGAAGGGTACAGTTCCTCAACTTCTCCGGTTCACTGGTTTAGCGTCCTAGCTCACTGCTTTGCTGTTTTGCTTGCGGTTCGAACTCCGTTCTACTCCTGTTTGGCCTCTGTTTTGCTGCTCACTGCTCAGGCCACATGTTTTGATGTTTCAATGAACTGTTCCAAGTTGTGTGGGTTCTTAGTGCAGTTGTGTGTGATTATTTTTAAGATTATGAATGCAGTTTTTATGTTACTGTTTTTAAGGTTTTTAGGGACTGTTTTAAGAGGATTTGGGCTGCTATTTTAAGGTGATTCAGGGGCTGTTTAGGCGTGTTTTAGGGAGGTGCAGGGGCTGCTGTGTAGGCGTGAATTTGGCTTTTGTTTTGGTGGTTATTTTGGTGGTGTATAGGCGTTTAGGGGGGCTGGTTTTGAGTGTTTATTAAGGGGTGTTCTGGATTCGGCTGATGGTGAGTTTGGTTTGTTTTGGATTCGGCTATGGTGGTTGTTAGTGCTCTTGTTGTCTCGGCTATGGAGGAGATCGTTAGGGCTCTTTGTTCTCTTTTTGTGTATATGTGAAGTGTCTTGATGTCTTGGGCGTGTATTAGAGAGAGTGGAGAGATGGTGTGGCTAGGTTAATGCATGTTTATATATAAGAGAGCTAGTGCTTGCCCTTGTCTCACAATGAAGAGATCTAGTTTCCAAATTAGGAGTCCTAAGAATGGTATACACAAGATTGAGGGGGGACAAAATATTTTAAATGAGGAAGTCAACTATTTTAAATTGGTAAATGTCTTATTAGATTAGGAAGTCAAATATTTGATTGGTTTTAATTGGTTAGGATTGATTTTAATTAGGCATGACATCTTTTTAATTTAGTATGTGATTTGTTTAATTAGGAAGTTAATATATTAGATTTATCTTCATTAGGTATGATTATATTTTGTGTTTTATTTAATTGGTAAATGGTTTAAATATTTTATTTAATGTTTAATTTAATTAAATTTGGGATGTGTTTTATGGGCTTTGGGGAGCTAATTGGGCTGGGGTGCGAGGTAGTAGCAAAACCAGAAACACCGACGCCGTTCGAACGCCAATTCGAATGCCACACAAACGTCCGCAATCTGGTTGACGTTCGAACGAAGTAACGAACGCAGCACTAACGAAGACAGTGAGCTTGTGAAATAAACTTGATGATGTACTTATTCTGAATTTCCCCTTCCGACCTCCGCTTCCCGCAATATCCTTAGCTAAAAAGGTAGTGCCTCCAACTGAGACTCATCATCGGGTTTCACATGCAAAA
>SKCR01045266.1:0-56178 GCA_019454045.1 Zanthoxylum bungeanum
GTCGTCAGCTAGACGTTGCTACTCGAACGTTATGCTGGATCTGAAAGTGTGACACTTTCTTTTTGTCGCTCAAATGATTCTCCCCAGTAGTGCTTGACACGCTGACTGTTAACTTTGAATGTGTTGTTGGTATTGGGATCCAATAACTCAACAGCTCCATATGGTAGAACCTGAGTGATCACAAATGGACCTGACCACCTTGATTTCAACTTTCCAGGAAAAGTTTCAACCTCGAGTTGTACAACAACACTTGTTGCCTTGGTTCCAACTGTCTGTGCACTATTTTTCGGTCATGCCATTTCTTGGTCTTTTCTTTGTACAATTTGGCATTCTCATAGGCCTGTAGGCGAAATTCCTCCAATTCATTGAGTTGGTGAAGTCTTTTCTCTCCTGCAGCTTGTGGATCAAGATTCAACTTCTTCAGTGCCCAGTACGCCTTGTGTTCAAGTTCAACTGGCAGGTGGCATGCTTTCCCAAACACCAATCGATATGGTGACATACCAATGGGTGTCTTGTAAGCTGTCGGTAGGCCCATAATGCGTCATCGAGTTTTGTAGACCAGTCCCTCCTTGTTGATCCAACGGTTCTCTCCAAGATTCTTTTGATTTCCCTGTTTGAAACTTCAACCTGTCCATTTGACTGTGGATGGTAAGCAGTGGCAACCTTATGAGTAACTCCGTATTTGATAGGAGTGCATCAAATATCTGTTGCAGAAATGTGTGCCACCATCACTGATAATTGCACGAGGTGTTCCGAACCGAGTGAAAATGTTCTTTTTAGGAATTTGATAACCACTTTTGAATCATTGGATGGCAGTGCAATTGCTTCAACCCATTTGGAGACGTAGTCTACAGCAACCAGGATGTACAGATTTCCGAATGATGGTACAAAGGGTCCCATGAAATCAATACCCCATACATCAAATATCTCGACTTCCAGAATATTTTGCAACGGTCCTTCATTTCTTCTCGAAATATTCCCGTTCTCTGGCACCTGTCACATTGAAGAGAAAACAAGTAAGCATCTTTAAAAAGAGTGGGCCAGAACAAACCTGATTGTAAACTTTTGCTGCAGTTTTGTCCCCACTGAAATGTCCGCCATATGGTGATGAATGACAGTGCTGCAAAACACTGTTGACCTCCTCCTGTGGAACGCATCGTCTCAATAATTGATCAGCACAACGTTTGAACAGGTACGGCTCATCCCAAACATAGTGCTTGACTTCTTTGAAAAACTTCTTCCGTTGCTGAGTTGTCCATTCCAACGGCCATTTTCCTGACACAATGTAGTTGACATAGTCAGCATACCAAGGAACTTCCGCTGTTTCATGGCAAATAGCTGTTCATCTGGAAAAGTTTCTTTGATTGAAAGTTCTTTGCCAGCTGTTTCTCCATTCTCGAGCCTCGATAAATGATCTGCCACTTGGTTTTCTGTCCCTTTCCTGTCTCGAATCTCCACGTCGAATTCTTGCAGAAGAAGTATCCAACGGATCAGTCTGGGTTTAGCATCTTTCTTCGCGATCAGATATTTGATTGCTGAATGATCTGTGTAGACCACCACTTTGGGACCCAGTAGATAAGAGCGAAATTTGTCAAAAGCAAACACAACTGCAAGCAACTCCTTTTCAGTGGTTGTGTAGTTGAGCTGAGCTTCATTCAGAGTCCTGCTGGAGTAATAAATGGTGTGGAAAATCTTTGCTTTGCGTTGTCCCAAAACTGCACCTACAGCAAAATCACTAGCATCGCACATCACCTCAAATGGAAGGGTCCAGTCTGGTGCTACTATGATGGGGAGAAGAGACAACTTCTGTTTCAAGATTTCAAAAGCTTCATGGCATTCTTTGGTGAAGTTGAAAGGCACATCCTTCTCCAGAAGATTGCAAAGAGGTTTTGCAATCTTGGAAAAGTCTTTGATAAATCTCCTGTAAAAACCTGCGTGTCCAAGAAAACTCCGAATCCCTTTGACAGTGGTTGGTGGAGGTAGTTTTTCAATTGTCTCGATCTTTGCTTTGTCTACCTCGATTCCCTTTTGTGAGATCCGGTGTCCAAGAACAATGCCTTCCTGAACCATGAAGTGGCATTTCTCCCAGTTGAGTACCAGGTTGTGTCTTCGCACCTTTGTAACACCTGTTCCAGATTATGCAAGCAATGGTCAAAAGAATCTCCAAACACAGAAAAGTCATCCATGAATACCTCCATACTCTGCTCCAACATATCTGAGAAGATGGCCATCATGCAACGCTGAAATGTGGCTGGGGCATTACATAATCCAAATGGCATCCTGCGGAAAGCAAAAGTTCCATACGGACATGTAAATGTGGTTTTCTCCTGATCTTCTGGGGGGCGATAGCAATCTGATTGTACCCTGAATATCCATCCAGAAAGCAATAGTACTCATGTCCTGCCAGTCTATCCAGCATTTGATCAATGAATGGCAACGGAAAATGGTCTTTCCTCGTAGCTTTGTTTAACTTTCGGTAATCCATGCATACTCTCCATCCAGTCACCGTTCTTGTTGGAATTAGTTCATTCTTTTCATTGGTGACCACAGTAATTCCTCCTTTCTTTGGTACACACTGCATAGGACTCACCCAACTGCTATCTGAGATGGGGTAAATGATGCCAGCATCCAACCATTTGATTATTTCTTTCTTTACAACTTCTTTCATGATTGGATTGAGTCTCCGTTGGTGCTCCACTGTGGGTTTGTACTCGTCATTCATCAGGATCTTGTGCATGCAAAATGATGGACTAATGCCTCGAATGTCAGCTATAGTCCAGCCAATGGCTTTCTTGTGCTCTCGTAAAACTCTCAATAATTTTCTTCCTGTTCCAATGTTAGAGAAGAAGAAATAATAACAGGTAATTCAGAAGAGTTTCCAAGAAATGCATACCTGAGATGGTTCGGAAGTAGCTTCAACTCCAATTGTGGTGGTTCTTCAATCGAAGGCTTGATTCGATCTTTCTTTGGGAGGTCCAGACTTTCAACTGGTGTTGTTGATTTGAAATGAAACGGCTTGTCAAGATAGTTGATATATTCCAGAATTTCAGCATCAAGCTCGTTGTCAGTCATGTTGGTGATGCAAGCTTCAAGTTTGTCCGTAGGAATTGTATCAGTATCCTGGATGATACTATCAACAACATCAATTCTGAAACATTCCTCCTCTTTTTCATCGCTTGGGAATTTCATGGCTTTGAAAACATTGAAAGTAACTTCTTGGTCCTGAACTTTCATGGTTAGTTCTCCTTTTGTACATCAATCACAGTTCGTCCTGTCGCCAAGAATGGTCTCCCAAGGATAATAGGCACATCTTTGTCTTCTTCCATGTCAAGGATGATGAAATCTGCTGGGAGAATAAGTTTGTCAACTTTGACCAGCACATCTTCCACGACTCCTCTCGGAAATGCGAGCGTTCGATCAGCAAGTTGCAGTGAGACTGAGGTAGGCATTGCTTCTCCAATTTGCAGTTTCCTGTAAATAGAAAAAGGCATCAAATTAACACTTGCACCTAAATCACATAAAGCCTTACCGATATAATGTTCTCCAATAGTGCACGGGACTGTGAAACTGCCAGGATCTTTCAACTTCGGGGGAAGTTTCCTCTGAATGATAGCACTGCATTCTTCCGATAATGCTACTGTCTCATAATCTCCCAATCTCCGTTTTCGTGAAAGAATGTCTTTCATGAATTTGACATAGCTGGGCATTTCTTCCAAGGCTTCTGCAAATGGAATGTTGATATGCAGCTTTTTGAAAACCTCCAAGAATCGAGCAAACTGCTTGTCCAGTTTGTTTTTATGAAGACGCTGAGGAAAAGGTGGAGGTGGAGTGGAGTGATCCGTTCTTTTTCTTTTTTTTTTTGTTCTTCTTTTTCCTCCATCTGTGTGACTGCATCTTTTGGAACTTCCTCGATTGTTGTCTTGATTCCAACATCTTTGTTGATTTCAGTACCGCTTTTCAAGGTAATGGCTTGACATTGCTCCTTCCCTCGATTCCTTGGATTTGGTTCTGTGTTGCTAGGAAGATTTCCTGGCGGTCTGTAACTCTGAGCATTGGCCAGTTGTCCAATTTGATTCTCCAGTGCTTTGATAGAAGCTGATTGGCTTTGAAACATAGCTTCATATTTTTTTAACTGAGCTAGCACTTCTGCCATTACTGGTTCTTTTTCATGCTCCTGGCCTTTGTTCTGTTGCTGAAATCCAGGTGGTGGATAGTTCTGCTGTTGGAATCCAGGTGGTGGATTATTCCTTTGCCCTGAATTGTTGCTCCATGAAAAATTAGGATGATTCCTCCACCCTGGGTTGTAGGTGTTGGAATATGGATTGTTCCCCTGTCTGTTGAAATTGTTGACATAATTCACCGTCTCTTCAGGTTGGGTTGGCTCTGGTGCTCCTCCAAAAGGTGAACTTGTGGCTCCATGGTTACTTTGTGTGCTGAGAGTCTCCATGTATTTGCAAATCTGATCCAGCTTGGCATTGACTGCTGAATTGGCTCCAACTTCATAAATTCCTGTAATTCTTTGAATCAGGCTCCTTTCTGTTGGCCACAAGGAATTGTTGTTGGCCATTTCTTCAATTAGGTCACAGGCTTGATCTTCTCCTTTTGCCATCAAAGCTCCTCCAGCAGCAGCATCACTTGTGGTTCTCATTATTCCAGAAAGTCCATTATAGAAGGTTTGGACTTGAAGCCATTTTGGAATCTCATGGTGATGACATTTCCGAAGCAGATCTTTGTATCTTTCCCAAGCTTCGTAAAGAGTTTCTGAATCTTGTTGTACAAAGGATGTGATGTCATTCCTCAGCTTTCCAGTTCTGGCTGGTGGAAAGTACTTTGCAAGGAATTTGGTGGCTAGATTGTTCCATGTTGTGATGGAACCTGCTGGTAGTGAATGTAACCAAGCTTTAGCTCTGTCCTTCAAGGAGTATGGGAAAATACGCAGTCTCATAGCTTCTTCAGCTTCTCGGTTGTAATTGAAAGTGCCGCAAACTTCCAGGAAGTTGCTGATGTGGGTATTAGGATCTTCAGTTGCATTCCCCCCAAACTGAACTGACTGTTGTATCATCTGAATGCAAGTTTTGATATCACCCGCATTGGCTGGTAAGGGAGGAAGTACAATACATGAAATGAGTCTGTCAACCACGGAATGGTTCTGTCTCGAATGGGAATTGGTGGTGCAACCTCCAAAGGTTCAGGTTCCATATTAACAATTGCTTCTTGGCCTTCTCGCCTTTCCCTTCTCAACTGTCTGATGGTTCTTTCAATCTCTGGGTCAAGCGGTCGAAGTTCAAAGCTTCTGGTTCGTCTCATGAACGATCTGAGAACCTGAAACACAAGAAAACAAAAACAATAAGTAAAAAGAAATTAGATACTAGTAAAGGTATCTAACCTCAAAACTAATAATAAAAGATAAATAAGTCCCCGGCAACGGCGCCAAAAACTTGACCGGCGTAAACACACGCGTATAACGCAAGCGCACGTATCGTTCAAGTAGTATAAAAAGTATCGATCCCACGAGGACTTAAACCTTTTGTTATCAATTTATTGGAGTTAAATGTTTACAAGTATCTAATAGATTGATTGTTTGATTGGGTGGTGACTTTAAAACTTAAAACAAGTAAATAAAATTGCTTGAAAGTAGATTGAAGATAATTCAAATTTATAAAACTATCCAGGGTTGTGATAATTCCAATATTATTTAAAAGATGAAGTGGTTATCTTAAAGTTGGGTAATATATTGATTTATTAACCTGGAACACTAATTTATGTAAAAGCCTCTTCCGATGGTCAATTTCAAATACCTAGTATAATCCAATTGAACCATATGTCTATGTCAACCAAATTACCTAGATTCATTAAGATTAAGTTCCAATTATGGCTACCCCCGCCCGACAGGTATATTCCTATCCTGTAAGGAAATCTATTAAAGGGTTATCTATCCTCAAGGAAGATCGTGGGCTATTGAGTCTAAGGTCTTAAACCTAAAATCTCTTTGTCTAGTTCATTTTAAGTTTACCTAATCAAATTAATTAATGGCCAGTTAATTAAAGAGCATTAAGATTAAGACTCAATAAATAAACCTTTAAACTACCCAAATTATAATTTAACCCCTTATAAAACAGTGATATTGGAATTTATCACAACCCTAGATACTAACTTAGTTATGACACATATCTAATGCTGTAATAAAAGACATAAAGTAAAATGCTGAAAGTAGGTGCGGTAAAGTAAAAGCTGAAAAGTAAAGTACAATAAAATAAAATGCTAAGGTAAAAAGGAATTAACTTCTACTATATACTATTTAGATATCTCCCATAATATAATATATTAACTCGTGATATTATTTTACCAACCGACCAATATAGCGGTATCCTGATTAAGTCAAATTAAGTCCAACCAGCCATAAAGGCGGTAATATTTGTCCATAATCCAGCCATAAAGGCGGTACCAAAATAAATTTACCAACCGACCAATTTAGCGGTATCCTTGATTAATCAAGTTCAAACCAACATAAAATAAATTTACCAACCGACCAATATAGCGGTTTCCTTGATTAGTCAGATTTAAACCAGATTAAATAAATTTACCAACCGACCAATATAGCGGTATCCTTTTTAAGTCAATATTTTAAATGGTGAATATATTATATTAAAGGGAGATTAATCTAAATAGAAATAGTAAAAGAATTACCTTTCACCCTAGCAGGGGGAAGTTACCTCATCATGGTAAATAAAAACTGAAAAAGTAAAGAAAGGAAAGTGTTATTCGTAAAAGTAAATTACGGAAAGTAAAACTGAAAAGTAAAGAAAAGAAAGTGCGAAAGTGAAAATTAATTACTGAAAACTAAAAATAAACAAACTAGATACAATCTTTTTATTTTTTCATTAAGGATTTCAAAGAAGAAAGTATGAATTTTACAAATGAAATGGCTTGGTATTTATAGGCAAAATTTTGCCACCATCAAATCATCAATCAATTTCTCCACCAAATACATTATTAATTTCTCCACTAATTTCTCCACCAAATCCATAATTGCTCCACTAATTGCTTATCTTGTTTGATGGTGATTTGATAATTTTTATTAATTAATATTTTGCTTTGAAAATGATTGATAATGACTTTTAATAATTACACTCCACACACTTCTGGATGGTTCATCAATTTCGGTCATGAAATCATCAGAATTTGAAAATATTTCCTCTTTCAAAGTTGTAGATCTTTGAGTCTTCTTTAATCTGGCACTTGAATCAGCTCAATCCGATATCGGAGTAAAAAGTTATGCCCAAAATACGACAGATGTGCAAAACTGGAATTTCCAAAACTGCACTTCGTCAAAAACGCCCTTTCAAGTTTCCAATCTCCAAAATTAATATATCAAGTCCAATAATTGCCCTTATTTGATCCACATTTCATCCTAAATGATTTCATTGAGTCCCGATATTATTTTATCTGCAAAATAAAATAAAACATATCAAAACGTTCATCAAACCCGAGAAACTAAACAAAATATTAAGTTAAAGGGGCGGTAAATATTGATATATTTTCCGCTCATCAACTTCGCTTCGACATCTCAGACTCCGAGGGCTTGGCCCAAGGCGACTGGAGGTTTGAATAAGAAGAAGCATAAGAACAAGGGCAATGCCAAATCATCAAAGGGAGAAACCCAAGGACAAATCCCAAGATGTGTGTCTGCAGTGCGGGAAGCGGGGTCACTGGAAGCGTGACTGCCGCGAGTACAAGGCGCATATGAAGGAGATTAAAGTAGGTAAGGCGCCGGCTTCAGGTATATTTGTTATAGAAATAAATGTCTACTTCTAGTTTTAAAAAATGGATTTTTGATTCTGGTTGTGGTACTCACATATGTACTGATGTGCAGGATCTGTAGATTAGCAGGAGACTGGCCTCAGGAGAGATTGACCTCCGCGTTGGAAATGGAACTCGAGTTTCCGTTTTGGCCGTGGGCACTTATGTTTTGGAACTGTCCTCGAGGCATGTACTTGAACTTATAAACTGTTATTTTGTACCTAGTTTGACTAGGAATATAATCTCTGTATCTATGTTAACTCAATGCGGGTATACTTTTGTATTTAGAAACACCGGGTGTTTTATGTATAAAAATGATATAGAAATTTGCACAGCTGATGCAAATAATGGTCTTTATATTTTGAATATAAATCAATCTCAAACATATAATGTAACAAACAAATGGCTTAAAGTAAGTAACAAAGATGAAACTTATATGTGGCATTTTCGTCTGGGACACATAAACAAGACACGTATATCCACACTTTCGAATAGTGGGTACTTGGACGGATTTGATCTAAATTCATATGACGTCTGCGAATCTTATTTATTAGGCAAAATGTCTAAATCACCTTTTAGCGGTAGAGGTGTACGTGCCACTGAACTGTTAGCCATCGTTCATAGTGACGTATGTGGGCCCATGTCTAGCCAAGCTAGAGGTGGATATGAATACTTCGTAATCTTTACGGATGATGCATCGCGTTATGGTTATGTGTATCTTATGAGACACAAGTCGGAAACCTTTGAGAAATTCAAAGAGTTTCGACAAGAAGTAGAAAAACGGACTGGTAAGAGTATTAAGACATTACGGTCGGACCGTGGTGGCGAATACTTAAGCAATGAGTTTCTTGATTACTTGAAAGAATATGGTATTCTTTCACAGTGGACTCCTCCTGGAACACCGCAATTAAACGGTGTATCCGAACGGAGAAATCGAACTTTGTTGGACATGATAAGGTCTATGATGAGTCGCAAAGAGCTACCTATTTCCTTCTGGGGATATACATTGAACAGTGCAATACTTATTTTGAATAAGGTTTCGTCAAAGTCTGTTCAACAGACTTCGTATGAGATATGGACAGGAAAGAAATCGGGTTTCTCATTTCTGAAGATTTGGGGTTGCTGGGCATACATCAAACGTTTGGAAGGTACCAAACCCAAATCGGATAAATACCTATTCGTAGGATAGCCTAGGGAAAGCAAAGTATATTACTTCTATCACCCACAAGAGAACAAAGTATTTGTTGCTCTACATGTGGTTTTCCTTGAGAAGGAATTCCTAAATGTAGTGCTAAGTGCAAGGAAAGTAGAACTCGATGAAAATCGGAGTGATACTGTTCCTGGCACAGAATCCTTAATGGAACATGAACAAACTATCAGGGATGAGACTGTACCACAATCTTCGATTACACAAGGACCGCATAGGTCGGAGAGAGTCAGAAAATAACCTGAGAGGTATGGGTTTCTGATCTCACCTCATGTAGATATTAATCTCATTGAGGATAATGAACCGGCTACGTATGAGGAAGCGATACAAGATATCGATTCCGCTTTATGGCAAGAAGTCATGAAATCCGAAATGGATTCCATGTACACAACCAAGTTTGGACACTGGTTGATGCACTAGAAGGTGTAAAGCCTATTGGTTGCAAATGGGTCTTCAAGAATAAGACTGACATGGATGGCAACATATAAACGTACAAAACTAGGCTTGTAGCGAAGGGGTATCGTCAATGACATGGTGTCGATTACGATAAAATTTTACCGATGACGTTTGATTCGAACTTAATTAATCTGGGATTAATTACGGAGAAATTTTATCTATGATAAAATACTATTTGAAGAGAGAGAATGGTTAATTTGGAATTAATCGTTAAACTAATAGATTCGATATATTAAACGAAATTAGATTTCAACACGGAATTAAAATTGGATTTTAATTCGGGCAAATCTATTAATTTAGAATTAATTCACGAGTGATGTGAATAGTGAATTTGATTTAATTAAGTCGCAACGGAAAATTCGTTAATTCAGAATTAACGAAACCGAGCCCGGGATGTGTTTGCAAGGCCACTCTGATTTTGAATCAAGTGCGGCCACAAGTCACATCGCTCGTCACATCACATGTCACTCAAGTGATGGATGTCAAGTAACCTTTTGGTGAATGAAAACTTATCACTATTCATGATGTGAGTTGGTGAGAGCCTTTAATGCCATTTTTGGATCCAAAATGGTTTTGACTTTTTGAAAGCTATATACCAAACTTTGGTAACACCTTTTTACATTACTTGTTTTTTAGAAAACAAAATTAAAAAAAAAAAAAAAACTCTCTCTCTCTCTCTCCCAATAGCTCTCAAAATCGTGAGCCATAACAAAGGAAAGAAAAATTGTTTTTCTTTCAATATTACTAACACATTCCATGAATCATTCAAGGTGATAGGGAAATCATCTCAAGAGCTTGGAATCCTCTCAAAGCTTGGAGCTTGTTCATCTTCAACCAAACTTGGAGCTTAGCCGTATACAACAAAGAAATTTTGTGTTCATCGGCTTCAAAATTCGTTCAATGTAAGTGTGATTTCGTCTCACTTTTTTGAGTATTCATTCTTTTCATTGCTTAAATATGATCTTGGGACCACATTAGAAACCAACATGGTTGGCTTCTAGCAAAGCACCGTGCCTACCCAATTCTCCAGAAATATTTTTGAAGGAATATATAATCTATGTCAGGCGTAGTATACGTAGTATTGCTTACTGTGATCCAGTATCAGATGTCACATGCAAGGCCTGAGGCTGGAATAGTGTCTGTCTCGTACGAAGCATATATCATATCACAAACAACTAGTCTCTTTAATCGGATAATCATGACCTTTTCATATTATCCTCATATTTGTAACACATTAGAGTACCAGTTCTGTATCCATGTGTGATCATCATCTCTATATGACTGAAGTGATACTTCCGTCTTGACATCACACCCAATACACTACGATTCTCAATAAACCCAGAAAAAGCGTACGCATAACCTGTTAAAGTCCTGGACGACCAAAACCAAAGCGTATTGATTATCGTAAGTACTAGCGATGCAAGTCTCAGGTTAAGACCAAACACACCTACCCTAATGTGGATTCTCATAGACATATAGTCATACTACCAATGGGATTCCGAGGGGTCTATCCAGAGCAAAATTGTTTCCGTACCATCGGTAAACACAACCTTCTATCACACTTACATAAGTATCTAATACTTAAATATATGAGAACTATGTCGTTACGCTTCCATAACACGCACAAGTGCGATACTAGTCTATTCTACATTATCGATGTCCAGTCTCGATAATACTACGACTAGGGATATTTAATGATTAAACCGTTGTAGATTGATATTGTCTCATATCTTATAATCCGGAACTAATCACAAGGACTTTTATCATTCATATATTAAAGTAATCTAATTACGAAATGCTAAAATATAATTTCCATTGTCACATAATTAATTTGTGCAAAAACCACAATGTCTTTTACAAATAGTGACGTTATGGGTCATAATTGTCCAACACTAATTGCTAAGTATTAGTGTCGAGTCTAATTGTAACCCTCCTAAACATGACTTAGGTAAGAAGTCAGCTAAGTGTAGTCATGTGATTCCTCCTTTTTTTCCTCGTCCTATAACCCAATCTCGATCTAGAGGTGTTGTAGGTAAACCTCGCTCTCATCCGAGGTTTGTGCATGTGTGCCATCACTGTGGCAAGGCGGAACACATAAAGCCTAAGTACTTCATGTTACACAAGCAAAAGAACAGGCCTAATATTGTGTCACCTAGATTTGACTCCTTAAATCTAGTGTCTCAAGTTTCTGCACTAACCAAACAAGCTCAATTCCTTAGTGAGAAACTTGCTGTGTTGACTAGGAATTCTCAAATAGAAGAGATTCCTAAGAAAGTTTAGGTGATGAAGCAAGATGACTTCCCAAATAATTCTAAATGTCTTGATAGGCATGATGAGAGTGCACTTCGGTGTAACTCTTTCTAGAAGTTACATTTATTTTCCCATTGCATGTGTGTGTGCGTGTGTTTTTTGTTTTTACACGTTTTTTTTCTTTTCATTGTATATGGGTGTGTGTGTCTTATTTTTGTTATATATTCCTTGCTATATAGGATAGAAATCCGGACATAAATTTCATAGCCGATTCTGAATGGACGGTAGTATGATCTGTATTCGGGATACAACTCCATATACCATTGGATATTGACAAGTCATATTGTGTCTTTACATTTTTTTTGTGCGTGTTAAATTTGGAAAATTAAAATATATATATATAAATTGAAAATTAAAATATATTTCTTGATGCTCTATATGCATGAGTGTGTGTGATAAAAATTCTTGGTATGTCTTATGCTTGCACTTCACATACACAATTTTATTATGTCAAGGATTGGTCGCATGTATGAGTTTATGGACTAGCAATCTAATTTCTACCATACTTTGTTCACTAAATAGTGTGACCTTTTACTAGATGACCTTGTTATCCCCTTGTAAAAGAAAAAAGAAATTTACATGAGACTCAAGTGTAAAAGAGTCAATTGGGCCAAATTCTAAAGATAATGGCAAAAACCCTTCACTCGTAAGAGTATTTATTTATGAGCTCATGATATTTATGGGGAAAATAACATAACATGCAACCAATGTTGCTTAGCTTCAGATCCTAGTGGTGCTGGATTTGAACATCTATTTTGTGGACTTGGTTTGTTGAGAAATGGATTTATTTGGCTGTCTCTAGCTTATAAAATAAGGTCTTAAGCCAAGTATCGAATCTGATTCTGTTATACTGTGATAATATTAGAGTCATTACGCAAGCAAAAGAACCAAGGGCCTATCAGAAGTCGAAGCATATGGAACGAAAGTATCATATCAGAAAGATTGTGTCGGTGAGGGGACATTGTCGCATGCAAGGCACTGAGTGAAGATAATGTAGCAGACCCACTTACGAAGGCCATTCCTCCGAAGTTATTTTATAAACATGTGGAGTCGATGGGTATTAGATACAATCGATATTGGCACTAGAGCAAGTGGGAGATTTTGTTAGGGTTGGTGCTCTAAGCGTCAATTTTATTATGTATTTCCTTATAAATACTTATGTAATATTTTATTATAAATAAAATGAACAGATTCTTTTATATAAATTCTTCTTTAATATGGTAAAGAAGTGATCGGCCTTAGAATGATTAGTTATGATACTGTTGTAAAAGCGTCGCAACTAACATTGGGTTGTATCATGACATTGTCATTCTTAGAATGTTCCCGGTCAAGGTTTACACTACTTTGTAACATCTCAGATGTTACCTACTTGGTCAGTAAAGTAAACTCGTTGAGACCGATATATGTCGTATATTGGAATCTTGGATTCCGATGGTTTCTCAATGAACCATGAGTCTTGGAGACTCGTATAGACGTGTAGGTTTTTATAGCAGATAAACATTGAAAGACTCATCGAAGATTCTTAATAGATGGTACACCAACGTCAATAAGAATCTTCTCGGGTTGAGTGAGCATAATGATTCTTTGACTTGAGATACCAATGTGGATATATGAGTTATCCTCCACACTTAGACGTCAGTCACGTCACCGATCTATTAGATCAGACCTCCGCATGTTCGTTGGGTATAGATTGATGCTCAGGATATCCTGTGTGTATCAAGATATGATCTGTTAGCTCTGTGTACAGAGCATAGGTATTCAATATGGAATTAGCAATCTGTTAAATCCATGGGCCCGTGGTACACTGTAGAAATCACTTCTAAGTGTTATTTGAGGGATTGCTAATAGAAACGTCGATGTGATTATATCTATAGAGATTTGACGTTTGTATCTATATATCTGAATTAACCCGGATACCTGTGACAGAGGGATATACGTATGCAGTGACCTCGACTTATATGGTTCATAGAGTTTATCCGTATTAGTCATAATTTACGGGTGGGTGGATTATGGACACGAAATTTGATTTCGTGACGGATATGTCTGAACCTAGAGAGTCTCACTAATAAGATATACTCGTAGAGCAGTAGGGCAACAGTTATGAATAATATTGATTATTTATAACTCATTTAACTGTTAAATGAAAAATACATGCATTCGGGTCCTAATGGTAATTTTCGAATTAATGTGTATTTGTATTTAATATGTGATATTATTAAATACACATTAATTAAATATCGATTTGTGATATTTGACATATATCATTAATATATGTATTTGAGATATTAAATGTAAATATAATATGTGTATATATATATATATATATATATATATATATATATATATATATATATATATTAAATTTTTAATTATTTAATTATTAAATAATTAATAAAATTAATATCTTTTAAATGATTTTGTTAAATAATTAATAAAATTAATATCTTTTAAATGATTTTGCTTTTAAATGGCTTGAAGCCATTGCAACACATTTTTATTTACTTTATGGAAGATAATTGTTAGCTTTATTAAAGTATATTTGTGCCAATTAAAATAGAACAAAATCAAATAATTGTTATCTATTTTTCTTCCATTAAATTTGGCAAGTGTGGATTTTGTATATCAAAATTATTTTGATTCATTTTTTACACTTACACAAGTTCAAAAAAAATTGCAAAAGAGGGTTGAGAGCATTTGTTGAAAAAGAAAAGAAAAATCAAAGCAAAATTGGATTTTGTAAGTAATTTCATTTTTTCTTCTACATGAAAATATTTAATTTTTCTTAGCTTCAATTGTGTTGTTAAGATCATGTCTCTACTTTATTAGTTTGTAATTAAATTTTTTGGATGCTTGTTGGATGAGTTCATACATGTATAATTAATTTATTTGCTTATTAGTGTAATTAAGCTTAATAAATTAATTAGAAAACTAAAATTGTCATTGTATAGTTAATTAGCCATTCATAATCAGCCTAGAATTTTACTTGATTAATTTCATGATGGTGAAAATTGATTGGTGTGGTAATTGGATGACTAAAGTATTGAATTTTGTCAATTTAATGTAAATTGCTCAATTTACGTAATTTATGAAATTAGGGTTCTTAAACCATTCAAATTTTAGGGCTTTTCATATATATGATATAATTTGATGTATGTCAAATTTGGTATTGATTGGATTTGATCTTGATGTGTTTTGAACAAATTGTGCCAAATTGCAATTAATAAAAATTCTTGGCTATTTTCGTAAATTCTGAAAATTTCGGGGCTTTTTGAAAATTCTGGAAAGTTCCTAGTTTATGTTGAAAATTTGTAAAAATTATTTTGGGATTGATTTTGGATTGATTTGGAATCAATTAAATATATAATTGACATAATCAAGCAAAAAAATAATTAATTTGTAAAAGTTTTGGGTAATTTAGTAATTAAAAGAAATATGATTTCTTGGGTTAAAATTTCATATTTTAAGTATTGGTTAATTAAATAAATTAGTTTATTTAATTGTTCCGAGAAAAAATTTTGAAATCGGAAAAATTCGTTTTCCATGCTCCGCTATGCAAACCAATAATTTCTTATAAAACCCCAATAAAAATTGGTATCAGAGGGAGTCTGATTCTGGAATCCCGATATATGATTTTGCCTTTAAAATTCAATATTGACTTTAATCTTGACTTTAATGCATGCATGTGTTTATTTTATTTGATTAAATAAATTAAAAGCATCTTTAGTAAAAATACATATTTAAAATAAGGTTTCTAATTTAATATGTATTTGATGCATATTAATTGGTCCGTCTTGTCAATGCCACTTATCGATAAATTTTCTGTGACTATATCCGAGAACGTGCCAAAGCTGTGAGGATATGGCCAGGAGAAATTTATCTGTACCGGATATATTTGATATTAGGTGAATTCAAGCGAAAGGGGAATCCTGAACGTGCCAAGCTGTCAAGATTACGTAAGTATCTTGAATTCATCATTGACAAGTTTAAACTTGGTACGCCTCCTTGTGAACGTGCCAAAGCTGTCACAACTATAAACGACCAGGACCGAAAATTCATGAGTCACTATTGAGTGATTGACAATGAGTTACCTACCTAATGAATATACGTAGGTGAGAACGTGCCAAAGCTGTGAGTTGAAATATATTCATGGGGTCCACCTTTCACTATTATGTTATGATTTGATTATCGCATGTTTTGTATTCTGTTTGGGGATTATAGTATTGCATGAAATAGTGAAAGTGGCATTTTTAGATTAAAAATTCATGATCTAGTTAATGCTTTATGATATAATTTGAAACTATTATTATCTTTTATCTGTTTATCTACTTACCTTTGATTCGCTATCTATTTGATAGATTTGTGATGGCGGCACCTCCAACCAATCCTTTTGCTCGCATGCTTGATACGAACAAGCTAAAAGGCGCAGAAAACTTTACAGATTGGGATATGGAGGATTGTCCTCAATTCCTAAAAGTTGGGGTATATTTTGAAAGGTCCATTACCACTTGCTATATCACCTGATGCATTTCCAGAAGAACATGAGACTTTCCAGCGATAGAAGGATGATGATTTAAGGGTTCTCTTTCTTATGAGCTTAATAAGACTTATTTTGAGATGCATGATGCTTATAGGATGATGACATAACTTCGTGAATCGTTCATAAACCAAGAACAGGTTGTGATTCATAGAGTTTCGATGGAATTATTCCATTCTAAACTTAAAGAAGAGCAGGCTGTGAGTCCGCATGTGCTTCACTTGATCGATTTGATAGAGCAGTTGAGGCGACATGATTTCCCTCTCAATGAAACCTTTGGTCGTAGTGTCATTTTTGGTTCACTTTCGGTGTCATATCACCAATTCTTCATGTACTTCAACATGAATGGGATTGATTGTTCTTACCGTGAGTTGCATATGATGCTTCTCACAGTATAGGAAGATTTAAGGAAAGAAGGTCTGACTCACTTTCCGAAACCCACTTCACTTTCCACTTCTTCCCAATCCAAGTCGAATGGGAAGAATAAAAAGGGAAAGAAAAAGAAGGGTTTCAATATTCCTTCGTAAGGTAAGACGACGAAGCCCAAGAAAGCTTCTGAAGACAAGTGCCACCACTGCCAGAAAGTCAGGCACTGGAAACGTAACTACCTGGACTATCTCGCACAACTAAGGAAGGAAAGAGCATCGACATCAGGTACTTTTATTTTTCCTCTTATTGATATCTCAATGGCTTGTGAAGCTATGACATCTAAATGGATTTTGGATTCTGCTTGTCCTGTTCACATTTACAATTTGTTGCAGGTCTTGACGGGAAGTAGGCCGCCGAAATCTGGGGAGATGTAGTTGTGATTCTGGAGTGGCGACTCTCTGGATGCAATTGCAATGGGTGTATGCGAGATTCCCTTACCCAGTGGGAGACTTTTGTTAAATGACTGCTATTTTATACCAGGATGTGTGGCGAATATTATGTCCTTTTTTGTATTGGATACTGAAGGTTATAATGTAAATATTAAGAATCGTTCTTTGTATTTATATGATAGTAATAATATTCAGATTTTTTTTGTCCAAATGAGCATGGTCATTACATATTGCACACCTCACAAGATATCTTTAATACTGGAATTAATAAACGTAAATAATCTGTATAAATAATATTGAACTGTGGAACATGAAGTTGGGTCATATAGGCGTGAAACGCCTAGGCCAGTTGGTTAAGAATGGTTTGATACATGATCTCACCATTGAACCTTATCCAACTTGTGAATCTTGTATTCGGGGTAAAATGACTAAAGTCATATTTTCCGTTGTTGGACACTGAGCCACTGACTTACTGGAACTCGTAGATTCTGATGTATAAGGTCCCTTCAGTCAAACTGCTCACAATGGTTTTTCATACTTCGCCATCTTTACCGATGATCTATCACAGTACAGTTATATCTATTTGATGAGATATAAATCGAAAACCTTTGAAAAGTTCAAAGAATTCTGAAATGAAGTTGAAAAGAAAACTGGCCAACATATTAAATGTCTTCGATTTAATCGAGGCGGTGAATATATGAGTGGAGATTTCACTGATTATTTAAAGGAGAATGGTATTCTTGCTCAATACTCCTCCAGGCATTCCGCAACATAATAGAGTGTCAGAGAGGAGAAATCGGACTTTATTGGATATGGTCCGATCGATGTTGAGTTATACAGATTTACCCTATTACTTATAGAGTTATGCTCTTTTAACTGCCGCATTTCTTTTAAACAAGATTCATTCCAAGGTTGTTCCTACAACTCCGTATGAGATATGGACCGGTAGGAAACCGAATCTTAGTTATGTTAAGATTTTGGGGTGTCCTGCATAAGTCAGAATGGCTCAGCAAGATAAGTTTTTGCCTCGAGGGCAGAAGTTTAGGTTTGTTGGATATCCTTCAAATACGAAAGGATATTTATTCTATGATACCGAGCATCGGAATGTGTTCATAGGTCGCTTCGTAAAATTTATGGAAATAGAATTTTTGCCTGAATGTGGTGATCATAGGTAGGTTGAACTTGATGAAGTATAATCTGGAACCAACGAACTAATGGAGGAACCTGTAGTTCAAGAAGATGGAGAACCTTCAACACACACACTCCGTATGTCACAAAGAGTATCTAGACCTCCTGAATGCTTGTATTTGATACAAGAAAATAGTCCTGATGTTCTTTTAGTTGAAGAGACTGACCCTTTTATATATAGAGAATCTATATTGGACATCGACTCCATGAAGTGGCAAGAAGCCGTGAAATCCGAGATGGACTCAATGCATGAGAATCAAGTTTGGAACATGGTTCCGCTTCCCAAAAGAATTATTCCTATTGGTTGTAAATGGATTTACAAGAGGAATCGAGGGCCCGATGGAAAGGTTGAAACCTTTAAGGCCTGACTGGTAGCTAAAGGTTACTCGCAGCGACCTGGTGTCGACTACGATGAAACCTTTTCTCCAGTTGCAATGCTAAAGTCCATCAGGATTTTATTGTCAATTATTGCATATCATGATTACGAGATTTAGCAAATGGATGTCAAAACGACTTTTCTAAATGGATTTCTGGATGAAGAAATCTATATGGAACAGCCGGATGGTTTTGCATCCAACGAGAACTCGGGCATGGTATGCAAGCTGAAGAAGTCCATTTATGGACTTAAACAGGCTTCACAAAATTAAAATCTTCAATTTGACGAGATAATCAAACTGTCTGGTTTTTTCAAAAATTCGGAAGAATCCTGTGTGTATCAGAAGGCCGGTGGGAGTATGGTGGTATTTTTAATTCTCTATGTTGATGACATCTTTATCATTGGGAATGATATTGGGATGATACAAGACGTCAAAGCTTACCTCTGTAAGAATTTCTCCATGAAGGATTTGGGTGAAGTTTCTTATGTCTTGGGCATAAAACTCAATAGAGATAGAGAAAGGAAGCTTATTGAGATATCTCAATCAACGTACATAGATAAGATCTTAGAACGGTATAATTTTGGTAACTGTAAGACAACAAACATACCGTTCAGACATGGCCTATATCTTTTGAAAAAAGATGTGTCCGCAAATAGAAGATGAGAAGATTAGAATGTCTAATCAACCTTATGCTTCGTGTTTGGGCAACATCATGTATGCCATATTATGTACTAGGCCTGATATCAGCTTCGCAGTTAGTGTGACGAGCATATATAAGTCCAATCCAGGAAATGATCATTGGTTGGCCATTAATATATCCTCAAGTATCTAAAATGTACTAGGGATAAGTTTATTATCTATGGAAGAAACGAACTGCAAGTTAATGGGTTTACGAATTTCGATTTCTAATCGGATCCTGATGATAGAAAGTCTACATCAGGTTTCGTGTTTACTCTGAACGATGGTGTAGTTTGTTGGATGAGTTCCAAACAGGGGTCAACAACTGATTCCACCACAGAGGCGGAATATATTGCAGCTCTGAAGCTGCAAATGAAGCTATTTGGGTTAGGAACTTTACCACAGAATTGGGAGTAATCCAGTCACACTTAGATGCCAGTCACGTCACTGATCTATTTAGATCAGACATCCGCCTATTCGTTGGGTGTGGATTGATGCTCAGGTGATAAGTGTGATTTATACCCACTTATTCGGGCATTCTTAGCTTAGCATTTCGTTATATTTCGAGATATTTAATGTTATTCATAGCTTATTTTATATTTTAATTGTATGAGCATTAATACATGGATCCTGGGATAATTACGCGTGTTTTGGGAACTTTTGGATGCAAATGACACATGAGGCCAAGAGAATGAGTGACAAAAGTTGACCAAAAGAATTATTAATTAAAGAAAGAATGAAGAAGTGGCGTGAGAGAAGCTTGAAAAGTAGAGTGAAAAGTTGATGTTGACCGAAAAGTGAGCAGAAGAAGCAATTAAAAGTTGAAAGCATAAACACGTGGGCCACGCTTGTTTGCAAAGAAAGTTGACTAAACAAATACAAAAGGAAAATATGCGTGGACCTTGGAGAGAGAATGAGCTGCAAAGTTTAACACCAATTTAAGGAGAGAAACATATGGGGCCGTAAGTTTGAAAAATCTTAAAGAGAGATGAAAGCATGCACATGCAAGAAAGAATGAATTTGAGACACTCACGCCACTTGAAGGAAATAAACAAGGCGCCATGGCGCCTTCTCAAGTTTCAAATGCCATACATTTTCCCGAAGATTTGGCATCCACTTAGAGAGAAAGGGACGTGTTCCAAGATTTGTGATTTTAGGGTTTTTAATATCCCTAATGATACCCAATGACTACCTGCCTCCACTATAAATATAACAGTTTGTCCAAGATTCAGAAGGAGGCTAATACACTGCACAAAACACCAAAACACATATTTTTAGAGATCCAATGAGGAGGATTGAAGAGCAACAAGAGGATACGAATGCGGTAACGTCCAAGGAGGAAGAGATTCAATTCGGGTTTTATCTTCTTGTTTCTTTCTTAGAACTCTAATGATTTCTATTAGATTCATGACTTGTTTATGATTGTTTTTATCTTTTGTCATGAACTAAACTCCTTAATTCTGGAGAATGATGTAACTAATGCTTGAACCTTTATATTGATTGTCGATTTGTTATGAAGTTTTGTTGATTTATTTATATTCTTTTGAGTTTAATGCTTTGTGTTTTCTTGCCACAAATATGATGATACATGTTTGAGATCTATCACTCGAGAGAGGGGATTTTGAATGGATCTAGAGAATATAGCCTAGGGTTTTATAGAGTTCGAGAAAATTTGTAGTCCTTTGAAGTCGTTAATATAGAATCACAAAGCGTAATGAGTTGTTAACTATTGGATTTTTATAGAGATATCGAAGTCTATAGTTGATGATATTTTCACTCGGCACTCAAGAGAGGGAGTGGATATTTTAGGAATCTTGACTTATAAACAATATAACTGAACAATGATTAATTGGCATGACAAATACATAGGCGACAGCTAGGTGAAATCGAGATCCAGAATCTCTATCGTATTAGTTCCTCCTATTTTATTTTTTTTATATTTTATTTATTTAAATAAATCTTTGTTAATTATCGTCTAAATAAAGTTAGAATTATCAATTGTAGTACTTAGTGCGAGTTAACGCAATTCATGTGAGTTCGACACTCTTAAATCTGATTTATACTAAAACTTGACACCGTATACTTGCGGTATGATATAAAATATCACAACATCATGATATCATGTGTGTATCAAGATAGGATCCGTTAGCTCTGTGTACGGAGCATAGGTATTCAATATGGACTAAGCAATATGTTAAATCCATGGGCCCGTGGTACACTGTAGAAATCAGCTCTAAGTGTTATTTGAGGGTTTGCTAATAGATACGTCGACGTGATTATATCTATAGAGATTTGACGTTTGTATCTATATCTCTGGATTAACCCGGATACCAGTGACAGAGGGATATACGTATGCAGTGATCTCGACCCGTATGGTTTAGAGAGTTTATCTGTGTTCATCATAATTTACGGGTGGGTGGATTATGGACACGAAATTGATTTCATAACGGATATGTCTGAACCTAGAGGGTCTCACTAATAAGATATACTCGTATAGCACTATGGCAACTTTTATGAATAATACTGATTATTTATAACTCGTTTAACTGTTAAATGAAAAATACATGCATTCGGGACCTAACGATCATTTCTGAATTAATGTGTATTTGTATTTAATATTTGATATCATTTCCGAATTAGTGTGTATTTGTATTTAATATTTGATATTATTAAATACACATTAATTAAATATCGATTTGTGATATTTGGCATATATCGTTAATATATGTATTTGAGATATTTAATGTAAATATAATATATATATATATATATAATATATATATATATATATTATATATATATATATATATATATTTATATTAAATTTTTTAATTATTTAATTTTTAAATAATTAAACTAATTAATAAAATTAATATCTTTTGTAATGATTTTGCTTTTAAATGGCTTGAAGCCACTGGAACACATTTTTATTTACTTTATGGAAGATAATTGTTAGCTTTATTAAAGTAATATGTGTGCCAATTAAAATAGAACAAAAATCAAATAATTGTTATTTATTTTTCTTTCATTAAATTCGGAAAGTGTGGATTTTGCATATAAAAATTATTTTGATTCATTTTTCACACTTACACAAGTCCAACAAAAATTACAAAAGAGGGTTAAGAGCATTTGTTGAAAAAGAAAAGAAAAATCAAAGCAAAATTGGATTTTGTAAGTAATTTCATTTCTTCTTCTACATGAAAATTGTTTAATTTTTCTTAGCTTCAATTTTGTTATTAAGATCATGTCTCTACTCTATTAGTTTGTAATTAAATTTCTTGGAAGCTTGTTGGATGAGTTCATGCATGTATATTTAATTTATTTGCTTATTAGTGTAATTAAGCTTAATAAATTAATTAGAAAATTAAAGTTGTCATTATAGAGTTAATTAGCCATTCATAATTAGCCTAGAATTGTTCTTGATTAATTTCATGATGGTGAGACTTGATTGGTGTGGTAATTGGATGATTAAAGTATTGAATTTTGTCAATTTAATGTAAATTACCAAATTTGAGTAATTTGTGAAATTGGGGTTCTTAACCCATTCAAATTTTGGGGCTTTTCATATATATGATATAATTTGATGTATATTTGATGTATGTCAAATTTGAGATTGATTGAATTTGAACTTGATGTGTTTTGAACAAATAGGGTCAAATTACAATTAATAAAAATGCTTGGATGTTTTCGTAAATTCTAAAAATTTCGGGGTATTTTTGAAAATTATGGAAAGTTCCTGGTTTATGTTGCAAAATTGTAAAAATTATTTTGGGATTAATTTGGAATCAATTAAATATGTAATTGACATATAATTAAGCACCAAAATAATTGATTTGTAAAAGTTTGAAGTAATTTAGTAATTAAAAGAAATATGATTTCTTGGGTTAAAATTTCATATTTTAAGTATTGGTTAATTAAATAAATTAGTTTATTTAATTGTTCCAAAAAAAAAATTTGAAATCGGAAAAATTGGTTTTATGCGCTCCACTGTGCAAACATGTAATTCCTTATAAAACCCCAATAGAAACATAAATTCTTTGAGCCCAAATCCTCAAAGTTTTCAACCTTCTTTGATTCCACTATTAAAGACTTTTTATCTTCTTGTCTTCTTCATTAATGGTGAGAATCTTTCTTTGATAAACTTTCAACACAACATAACCCAAAATTCCTAAACCTTTAGAGTTCGTTAGGAGAAAGATTGGTAGTCGGAGTTCCGACGCTTAGAGTTGCAGAGACAATTCGCTCAGAGACTTCAGAGGTTCTAAAGAAAATAGTGGGTCACGGGCTTGAGGAGTTCCTTGAGTTCTTGCAGTTTAGAAATACTTGAGTCGGTGGAGTCGCCCCATAGGTCTTGACTATCGCTGTAAGTTTTTCTCTATATAGTGGATTCGGCTGGTAGCCGAGATATTCAGAGTGTTTTTTTTTTACTCGTACGAGTTTTCCACTTCGTCACCAAAATTATTGTGTTGATTTTGTGTGATTGATTTATTTTCCGCAATTTATTTATTTATTTTTATTGTGGTTGCTTGTTGAGAATCCATAGGCACATTAATTAGGACTTATCTTGATTATTTGTGCTTTTTCTGCATAGGATCAGAATCTTAGTAAACACAAATTTTCAATCAACTAGATATACAGGCTTTTATATCAATTTGATTATTTGTTTTACTGTCAATTCTGTACTTAAAAAAAAAAATATGAGTGCCTACTAATTATGTTGGTAAAATTTCTTATATTAAAGTACAAGATCTAAAATTTAAAGTTCGAAATTTAAAGTTCGCTCACATAGAAGAGGAACTAGAAGAAAGCCTGTGGATTGGAGGGGGCTCCAACGTCCGCTAAGATTTTTTTTTTTTTTTTTTTTTTAAGTCTTAGGTATGTGGTCGCACTAATATTAAATTAGTCTTATTTAAATACTTGTGTAATTGGTTTTATACTTCCAACTTCAATTCCAATATGAGCAAATTGGATCCACCAAGCACCGATCTCCAAGCCACAGTCGCAGCCAGCTTCACGCGCCACAAAAGTCCAACCAATACTGCAATCAACACCTCCTTATTCCACAAATCTCATAATTGTCATCTTTATCATTTTACACATACAAACCCTAATATCTCAAACTCTCACACATCTCAGATTCCGGTGACAAAAGACGACTCCGACGATGGTGGTGTGGTGGTAGGCCCACTTCTTTTTTTTTTTTTTGCAAAAAGTTTAAATTTTTTACTTGGTGAGTAATCTAAGTCATTTTAAAAGGTTTAAATTTTAAATGTATTACAAATGTGACTGTTTTTACTATATTTGGTATTGAAATATAAAGATTTTGAATTAAAATTGTTTGAGTAACAATCGCTCGCCAACTATTTGTGAAAATACCAACACCAATAATTCTGTCATTTGGGCACCCGCGGACACCCATTAACTTCAATAAGCTTCCGCGCAATGCGTTGGGTGTCCTCGCGGGGGCTTGCGTAAGAGGATGGGCGTCTGAACAAATACCTAAGTGATAAATTAGGCATAACATTCCGGGTTATTTTACTATGGTTACGTGAATTTTATTTTTCGCGTGTAAAATCGCGTCCGAACATGAGATTTATTTTTTTAGTAAAATGAGAATTTTTCACGAAATTAATTATAAGTTTATATCGAATTAAACTTGAGGAGTTAAATGGTAAATTACTAAACTAGTAAACATGAATCTAGATATTTCTATAATATTCACACATGTTTCCGGTCAGTTTTCCAGTCGTCGGCGAGCCTTCAGCCCGGTGATGGTGAGTAGAGACCGTGAGAGGGAGAGAAGAACTTTCTGAACAAGAACACGAAGAAGAAACTAATGAAGTTGACGAGTACAGTGAAGAATTTCAAATTTTTTTCCTTCTGATGAAGATGAAGAGCGAGTAGAAGATGAAGAAGAAAGAGTTAATAATGATGGCAAGGGAGAGATAGTGAGAACCTCTAAAAATGGACCATTTTCTGTGATTATAAAACACCCTGAAATTTTGATTGCCCCATTTGCTGTGAGCCGTTGACCACTCATGTGTTTCAGGTTTGATTTCTCTTAAATTTTCTTCCTGTTAAGTTGGGTATGCTTGTTTAGACGGTATAATAATTTTAACTTGGTTTCTTGTATTTTTATCTGGGTGTTGTTTTGATTTTAGATTTTAGGGTGGGTTTGTTTGAGTTAAGGTACTTTTTATAACATTAGGAATTTGTATTTGGTCAAAGAAAGAGTCTGGCCCTTTTCTTTATTGTAGATCTGATTGTTGATAATTTTGGTTGAAAAGTTATTTTAAGGAATTTTAACTGAGATACCAAGAAAGTTTCAGGAATATCTTGTTATTTTGTTGCCTTTGGAAGATGATAACAATCGATTGGTCAAACTTGTGAGGATATATTAATTTTGAGATATAGAGGTAACATTGATGATGTTTGAAGATAAATTTATTGGTTTCTTAATGAGATTAATTTAAGGGCGATGGTTTGCATTTCCATTTTTAGCTGCTTTTAATCCCACTTCTTTTGTATTAAATTATTTGCATAATCTCGTGGTGCAGAGAAATGGTATATTAGGTTCAAAGATAGTACCAATTCTCCTGTGTAATTTCTACTGCTTTAATGATCAGAGATGCAACGGCATCCATACGACATCAATAGGCATTGATTTAGGTTGTTGTTGTTGCTGCGACTGTAACGGTTTCAGAACTTTATATTTTTAATCTATCTAAGGTTTAAAATTTGTTGCACAGCCTCCAGTATGAGTTCGTGCAGAGTTCATGGGGATCCCAGCTTTGGTGAATGGAGCAGTACTGTTGGCCGATTAGTGTTATTAAATGTCAAAACAACATGCTATAAACAAATCAAACCAGAAAAAATACCAATAAAACTTATCAAACCTAAAACCTTTGACATAAAACTGTAGATAAAAACTTAGAAAAAACAATGACGTATCCAAGTCGAGATCTCTCTCTGTCCTTGAGAACTTATTAGCCTCTGTCACAGGTGCTTCACAGATTTGCAAATGGCCAATGTTCTCCCAGGATAACTTGGTTGCTTCTTGTCCAATGAGCACTCTTTATCAAGTATATGAACTAGGAAATTGGAGGAATTCTCTCTCAAAACAGAAGAAAGCAGTGACTCAAATTAGGTTTTCCTTATCTCTCTTTTTGGATATGATTGCCTCTTTTATAAGGCATGGAGGGGTGCCAACAGGGCACCCCTTGGGTTGGGGTGCAACCCTCCAAAGGGTTGTACCCCTCTCGTGCACCCATTACATCCCAAAGACATAATTATCCTCAATGAATATTAGAAGAATTTCCAAAAATCCCCCACAATTCTTCAAATATTCACGTAGACACTTGAGATAGTTACCATAAACTAAAGTTGCATCGAAATAGGTAGCTTTCGCCTTGAACCTTTCCTAGTGAATGACAATCGGGTTTACTTGGCAAACCAGTGACCCATAGTCTTGAACTGTTCTGCCGTCGGTGTAAACCAAGACAATTGCAAACACACATCTTTAATTCGACCATTTTCCCATTCTACGGTTGTATTCATTTTGGCCCTGAACAATGGTCCTGGATTCATCAAGTACTTTAGGGTAACCCGCCTTTAAAAGCTCCCATGGAAGCGACCTTACTTCTGACTTGAAATATGTGATCTACTATCAAAAGGTAATCTGTCTTTACCCCTATTAGGACTCATCTCCTAATATAGTGATCATTAAAAGCCTTAGCTTATCCTAACCAATGATAAACAACACTCAGCATCATTATCGGAATGGGAAATAGTACAAAACTCCTCAGTGCTTGTTTTGAATTGCACAAAGGTTCAGTTGTCCCTTTTGAATCTAGATCTTGGGATCTCCAGTCATCTAGGTTGGGTTTCCACAATGACAATTCTTAATTCATAGGCTTCAAGCCCATTCCCCTCAGGACTTCTCAACTTGCTCTCGAGGTAAACCTTTAGTTAGTGGATCCGTTAGGTTTTCCTTCGACTTAACATAATCGATCGTTATTATGCCATTTGAGAGCAGTTGACGTATGGTATTATGTCTCCGACGTATGTGTCGAGACTTACCATTATACATTGTATTTTGGGCTCTCCCAATAGCCGATTGGCTATCACAATATATGCTAATCGCTGGCACCGGTTTGGGCCAACTAGGAATATCCTCCAGGAAGTTTCTAAGCCATTCTGCTTCTTCTGCTGTTTTGTCTAACGCTATGAACTCTGATTCCATAGTAGACCGGGCAATGCATGTTTGCCTCGAGGATTTCCATTACACGGCTGCATTACCAAGTGTGAAAATAAATCCACTCGTAGATTTGGAATCCACCGTATCAGATATCCAATTAGCATCGTTGTATCCCTCTAGTACAGCAGGATATCTCTCGTAATGTAGCTCATATTTTGAAGTTTCTCTTAGATACCTCAAAACTCTTACTATGGCTTTCCAGTGGTTATGTCCTGGATTGCTCGTATATCTCTTAAGCCAGTTCACAGCTTGAGCGATATCAGGTCGTGTGCAATTCGTGAGATACATCAGACTTCTGATGATTCTCGAATACTCTAACTGCGATATGCTTGAACCAGTATTCTTTGATAGATGAAGAATTGGGTCTACCGGGGTTCTAGCCACATTTAGATTCCCTTTGATACATTTATCAAGTATCTTCTCAACATAATAAGTCTGAGATAATAAATATCTGTCTGATGACCTAGAAATCTTAATTCCTAGGATAATATCAGCTATTCCCATATCTTTCATATCAAATCTGCTGGATATCACGGTTTTGGTAGACTGTATCATTTCATGATTACTACCAATTATCAGTATATCGTCTACATAGAGACACACAATGACATATCTTTTTTGAGCTGATTTGGTGTACACACACTTATCACACTCATTGGTTTTGAACCCACTTGATAATATTTCTTTGTCAAATTTCTCATGTCATTGTTTAGGTGCTTGATTTAATCCGTACAAGGATTTTACAAGTTTACACACCTTCTGTTCTTATCCAGGAACACTAAACCCTTCTGGTTGTTCCATGTAAATCTCTTCATCCAATTCACCATTCAAGAATGTCGTCTTTACATCCATTTGATGTATTTCAAGACCAAATATAACTGTTATGGCTATGAGCATTCTTATCGATGTGATACGAGTCACCGGTGAATAGATGTCAAAGTAATCAATGCCTTCTTTTTGTCTATAACATTTTATGAAAAGTCTTACATTGTACTTATCTATTGATCCATCTATTTTCATCTTTCGTTTGAATATCCATTTGTAGCCCAACGTCTTACAATCTGGTGGAAGATCAACTAACTCCCAAGTATGGTTCTTTAGGATTGAATCAATCTCACTGTTAATAGCCTCTTTCCAAAAAGGTGCCTCCGGAGAAGACATAGCTTCTTTGTAGCTTTGAGGCTAATTTTCTAACAAGTATGTCAGAAAATCGGGACCAAACGACTTAGACGTTCTAGCTCTTTTGCTACATCTAAGCTCGATTGTCTCAGCATTTACACGTTGATCTGATTCTTGGTCAACTTGATCACTGTCCTTGACAGTATCAACTGTTCTTTTGAGAGACTCTGTTCTTTGTCTTTCCTTATAAGGAAATATCTCTTCAAAAAATTGATGTCAGGAATCTCAGACTTGCGTACTAAGAATCGATACGCACTACTATTGCGAGCATATCCAATGAATATACAATCAACAGTTTTGGGTCTTATTTTAAACTTCTTAGGTTTAGGAACCATTACTTTGGCAAGACACCCCCACACTTTTAGGTATTTGTAGGTACGAAACCTTTCCACAACTCATATGGTGTCTTGTCCAATCTTCTGTGAGGAAGCTTGTTTAGAACGTAGTTTGCGGAAAGCAAGGCTTCCCCCCACAAGTTCTGGGGTAAACCAGAACTTGTCAACATGGCGTTCATCATTTCCTTCAACGTTTGATTTTTGCATTCAGCAATCCTATTTTGTTGAGGAGAACAAGGAGCAGTGGTCTCGTGAATAATTCCGTGCACGGAACAATATTCACCGAATGGTGAAACATATTCACCACCTCCATCACTCCTGATTCTTTTGATTTTCTTGCCAAGTTGGTTTTCAACTTCGTTCTTATAGTGTATGAAGCTCTCAATCACTTTAGTTTTGCTCTTCAGCAAGTACACATAACAAAATATTGTGCTGTCATCGATAAAAGTGACAAAGTACTTTTTACCGCCTCTTGTTTGCACAATATTCATGTCACACACGTCAGTGTGTACAAGTTCTAAAAGTGCAGAACTGCGTTCAACAGAATGAAATGATGTTCTGTGCATTTTTGCTTCAACGCATGTCTCACACTTATGTTGGCTATCAATTGCAAATTTAGGTATGAGGTTCTTGTTAATTAATTTACGCATGGTATCATAATTAACATGTCATAACCTCTCATGCCTTACATTTTATGACTCAATAATATAAACAGAAGTACTAACTTTATTAATAGCACGATTGACAGACATTACATTTAGCTTGAAAAGGCCCTCAGTTAGGTATCATTTTTCCTCCATACACATAGTTTTTAGTCATTATAAACTTATCATAAACAAATACAAGCTTAAAACCAGCCTTACTAAGGAGAGAGCCCGAGACCAAGTTCTTCCGAATATCTGGAACATGCAGTGTATTTTTCAATGTTAACTCATTTTTGGATGTCATCTTCAGAACAATTATGCCTTGTCCAACCACCTAAGAGATAGATGAGTTTCCCATTGTCAGATAATCGCCGCCATCGACCTTCTGGTACATGGAAAACATCTTGCTATCTGCATAGATATGACGAGTAGCCCCAGTGTCTACCCATCATTCTCTCGGATTCCCAACTATGTTGGCTTCGGTTACCACTGCTGATAGTTCCATCTCTGAGATCTCATCAGTCAACTGCTCACCTTCAGTGACATGGGCCTTATTTTTCTTTTTCTTGCCCTTGTCCTGAGACTTTTTGTTTCTGCAGTCCTTTGACATATGACCGCTCTTTCCATAGTTGTTGCATTTCCCCTTGAACTTCTTGTTTACTTAGGAAGAATCAGCTCTACTGTTCTTTCTGTTCTTGCTACCCTTCACACCATCAATGATGTTGGCCTCAGACTCCATAGTCTTGTAGTTGGCCTTCTCGGAAATCCTATTGTCCTCCTCGATTCTCAATCGAACACTAAGGTCTTCAAGACTCATCTGCTTCTTTTTGTGTTTCAGATAGCTCCTGAAGTCCTTTCATGATGGAGATAACTTTTCAATTATGGCGGCCACTTGAAACATCTCACATAGTTTCATTCCCTCATCCAGTATTTCATGAATGATCAACTGCAGTTCACCCAACTGAGACATCAACGTCATTGAATCTACCATAATGTAGTCCAGGAACCTACCCACGACAAATTTTTTTTGTCCGGTGATTACGCCCAAAAATAACTTGCGGTTATTGCAGTATAGCTGGGGTGTCAATTCCTCAGAGAGATGGTTACATGAACTAATTTACTCAAACAAAAACTTTAGTAATAACTTAAATAAAGAAAGCGAATGAAATTGATAATATAAGATAAAAGAAAATAAAAATTATGAAAAGTATGCAGGAAATATCTATAGAGATAAACAGCAAAGTATCAGGAATTCCTCTTGTATCAACCTCATGTATTCAGTTATTGATTTTTTTATTACACAATTGAAGGTTTCACATCTCAACCCAACAATTGGAAGATATTCAATTCTACTCATATTAAATTCTAGGGTAATCAATGATTATTTTCTCTATGTTAACAGCACATAAAATTTATCATTACGAGCTATCTAACGTCGACAATATACCCTCAGGCAATACTGTAGCAGAAGACCAACACATAAAACAACTTTACCAATCACAACTGATTTCACAAATCACACATAGAAGAAGCATGACTAGATCTATATGGGATTTGACAAAACACAATTTCTGGGCTGATAAATCGAAAGATAATGAAAAACAACAACCATCAATTTTATTAAACGTTAAAAGGTCCTTCAGAAATCAACAAAATAAATATAGAAATTAAAATACAAGAGTTCATCTTTAGCTTTGCCTATGAGATTAGTTCTCCATGGAAGAAAGAGATGCAGCCTGAATAGATTGGAGAGACGTCATGATTTCCTTGAAGTTCTTCGTTCTTCCTCTCTATGAATTGTGTTTTTGCCACTTTTTGTGTGTTTTTGCCACTTTTTGTGTGTTTTTTCCTCTCTTTCTCTCTGATTTTCTCCCCCTCTAGGGTTTAGGATGAAGTTTGGTTTATATAGAAAAGTTCTGGAACCCTAAATTGCATTAAAAACACACAGCATAAAATCCTGAAATCGCAGTTTCGCGTCGCGACGTGCGCCGCACTTCGAGACGTGCCAGTGGCTTTGAAGGATGCTACAATTGACTAGATCTCCTCAAGTAAATGCAAATCGATATATTATGGGTCTCGTAACTCTTTCTAAATCAAAAGTTATAGCCTTTTTAAATTCAGTGCGCGGCTGATGCTCCTGCGTGCGTCCGATAGGTCTGTTAGGCTCTGAAACATGTTCAATTGTTTCATTCTCCTTGATCCATCTCTTCCTATTAACAAAGCATAAAATGACTCTAATTAAGATTAAAACATATGATAATAAAGTTGAGTTAGCAGTGTTCTAAGTACACATTCGTGTACTTATCACAACTCACAACCAACTTATTGCTAGTCTCTAGCAATTCAAGCGTAAAATAAAATAAAAACTAAATAAATAAATAAAACTATCTAAGTCACTTTCGTAGGGATCACGGTTGCATTTAGCATATGCAACAAGCCTTTAAACCCCTAGGTGTTCCTAATGGACGAGTTATAGTCTCGTGAAGGCTTACAGCGACGACACCCACAAACGTCATTCAAAACACACAATCATGCAAAAACAAAAATTAAATAGTCTCATTAGTTTAACATAATTTTGTCCTCAAAGAATGCCTAGAAATGAAACCAAAGAACCTTCAAAGTACTCAACGTAACTCAAATCTAAGTCTTTGAATAAATCATCTAAGCTAGACTCAAAGTGTGTGTGTGTGCTAAGGTTCATTCGCAACTTTATTCTCGGTAAGCCAACTCAATGATTTCGTTTAAAAATTAGGATCAATGGGTCAAACCAACCTAGATATCTCAATTAAGCTCTGTAATTGCTTTTATGTGCTCAATATGGTACGATTTCTCTTTTTCTTTCTTGTCTCTTGTTGCTTTTCTTTTGAATTTTTCTTTTCTTTCTCTTTTTTTTTTCATTTTTTTTTCAACACACCTACCCTTTAAGGTAGCATTTCTCCTCATGGTGTTCATAATACTCACCCATGGGTAGCTTCACGCTTATCGGTTATAGGTGGTTTATTTTCTTTCTTCAGAGACTTTTCTTTTATTTTCAACCATACCATATGTCATAACACAAGTAAATCAGGATAGACATCTAAGCAAACGGTCATTCATCAACATGCAATTCTTCAACTAGTCACCTTGCTAACTACTCAGGCTTTCATTGCTAAAAATAATAATTAAGTGCTTATGAGTCTAACATAGATAAACTACTCAAGGCATCAAATAAAAGTACATCAGGAACGTATCGTTTCTAAGATTTCACCCTAAAACAAACAATATCATCATTTGACTTATGCTTAACTATCAAAGACTAAAAACAATCCAAATACAATTATTTTTTTTTTCATTTTTTTTTTGTTTTTAATAAATAATAGAATAAAAAGTATTTAAGACAGGTTTTCATACGCATGCATACACACCTCCACACTTAAAACTTGCATTGTCCTCAATGTAAGATAAATATAAAGAAAATGATTAAGGAATAACACTACCAGGCGCGGAGTTGATCGGGTTCCTACTGGCGAGACTTTGGTTGTGTGGTTGTGTAGGTTGTGCTAACTCCTGCATAAACATCCATGCAAACAATAAAATAAAACACGCAATTAGCACACAATAAAATAAAAACTAAAGTAAATAAAATAAAATAAATGCAGATGCAAGGGTTGTTTCCCCGCTAGCGCTAAGTTTAACGTCTTCAGCCAGACGTAAACACTTAAGATGTCATGGTGGTTTCCATCTAGCGTACTAATGAAGGCATGGGAGGGAATTTTTGTCTAGCTGTGGCTGTGTGTCCACGGGTCCTCCAGGGTTTGGTGGCTGAAAGTCTTGACTTCACATATTAAAAATTGATTCAACCCCCTTTTTAACTTTTCAGGTATCATCTTCAATTGAATACGAGCTCTTCTTTTCCTCCTTTTACGATTCTTTGGGATCATTTTCACTGCAGGAGGATTTGATTCATGTTGTAGAGGAGTTGTTTCTAGCAGGACTGCTTCGAGCATGTATGTACATTGACATTCATCATCATCTCGTGGTTGTTTTTCAACATGAAAAATATTCACCTCTAGAGTCATATTTCCAAATGATAACTTCATTAGACCATTCCTGCAATTAATAAGGGCATTAGCTGTGGCAAGAAAAGGTCTACCTAAGATAAGCGGAATTTTGGGACTCAGCGTTAACCGCAGACTGGGTGTCTAAAATTAGGAAGTCAACGAGGTGGTAGAATTTATCAATTTGAACTAAGACATCCTCGATAACTCCTCGGGGTGTTCTAATGGATCGGTCAGCTAACTGTAAGGCTACTGATGTAGGTTTTATCTCGCCAAGCCCTAACTGCACATAAATCGAATATGGCATGAGATTAACACTAGCCCCTAAATCTAATAATGTTTGACCAAACTCATGGGTGCCAATGTGGCAGGTAATGGTGGGACATCCTGGATCTTTATACTTTGGCGGAGTCCTCTGTTCAATTACTGCACTTGCATGCTCTGTCAAGAATGCAGTCTTCTTCACATTCTGTTTTCTCTTAATGGTGCACAGATCCTTCAAAACCTTCGCATAAGTATGAACTTGTTTTATCACATGTAGCAGCGAAAGGTTGATCTTTATATGCCTAAGGTGTTCTATGATTTCACCGTTTGGGTCTGCAGCTCTGGTAGTGGGCCTAATGGCTTGGGGAAATGATACTCTAACCTGGTAATGTGGCTCTGGATCTTCATGTGGGGTTTTGGTATCAATATCTTTAGGGTCTCCTACAGTTTTGGGAGTATCTTGTATCCCTACCTCTTTACCACTTCTAGTGAATATAGTATTAACACTCTTTACATTGGTTGCTTCATGATTAGCATGTGTCATGTGTTGGACTTGTGGATTTGGCTGAGCCTGAGATGGGAATTTTCCTTGTTCGTGCACACTCAGGACATTAGTCAATTTAGAGATTTGGCTCTTTATTTTCCTGTTATCTTCAGCTACTTGAGCTATCAATGACTCAAACATTTGATTTGTTTTATTCTGCGCTTCCACAATCACCATCTGGGCTTCCACGAATGCTTGCATTGTATCCTCTAAAGAATTTCTAGGAACCGTAGGTGTATGATACTGAAGGGTACTATATCCTCTAGGTGGTGATGTCTGACTCGGCTGATGAGACTCCTTCTTCCAACTAAGGTTGGGATGGTTTCTCCAACTATGATTATAGGTGTCTGGGTACGGTGTGTGAGGCTTCTGATACGTCCCTAATGAATGGCTTTGTTCTTCATATGTTCCTCTCATCTCACCATATACCGGATACTCTTGAGATTCTAGTTAGGCTACTGAATGCATTGTCTTGCTGTCTTTGGCAATTAAGGCTCCTATCTGTCTAGTTAACAGCTCGACTTGTGTCTTAAGGCTATTATCTTCCCTAAAGTGTTGTAAGTTTCTGCTAGAAGAGGTGTGTGTCGTATCCGTGTTATCTACGGCATTGGGTCCAGTCCAAGTGTAAGATTTCTTAGCTAGGTAATCTAAATACTCGAGCGCCTCATCAGGGTCTTTTTGGATAAACTCACCATTTCATATTGTCTCAACGAATTGGCGCTCCCTAGGGGTCAGTCCATCATAGAAATAACTTACTAAACGCCAACTCTCATATCCATGGTGAGGACAACTAGCTAACAACTCTTTATACCGCTCCCACATTTGATAAAGGGTCTCACTGTCTCTCTGGGAGAAGGTGGAGATTTTTCTTTTCAGGGCATATGTCTTATGGTGTGGGAAGTATTTGTCGAAAAATACCTGGGTCATCTCGCCCCATGCTCCTTTTGACCGAGGTCGTAAAGAATATAACCAGCTCTTAGCTCTATCCTTAAGGGTAAAGGGGAAGAACTTAATTCTAATTGTGTCGGTAGTCCCAAAACGGTCATGGAAGGTTGCTACTACCTCTTCAAACTCCCTAATGTGCACGTAAGGATTTTCGCTCTCTAAACACTGAAAACTTGGAATATACTATATCATTCCAGGCCTAAAGTCTATGTGTGGTACATTAGGAGGAAACATGATGCATGAAGGTGTAGCTGTGCGAGTTGGGTGGCGGTATTCTTCAAGAGTCCTCTTAGGTGGTCTCTCGTATTCACTCATGTTATGTGCGCTAGAGGCAGATGGTGTAGAAAAAGGATTTTCAAGTATGTTCTCAGAATCTGAGTTTTCTTCCTCAGTCCTAGCAAATCTACCAAATCTATCCATACGTCTAGACATGCAATTTACGTTCAATTGATACGAGAAATAAAATAAAAACTAAAATAAAATAACTAAAATAAATAGTAAAATAAAAGACTAGAAAAAATAAAAAGAACTAATTAAAAATAAAAACTAAAATATTAAAAGAAAACAAATAAGCGAATAATAAATGAATAAAATAAAATAAAATACTAATAATAATATAAAAAAAAAACTAGAACGAAGTTACCGCTTCGTTGTTGACTAAGCAAACCTGGTCTTTTTACTTGTAAACCGTCTCCCCGGCAACGGCGCCAAATTTTGATTACGCCCAAAAATAACTTGCGGTTATCGCAGTATAGCTGGGGTGTCGATTCCTCAGAGTGATGGTTACGTGAACTAATTTACTCAAACAAAAACTTTAGCAATAACTTAAATAAAGAAAACGAATGAAATTGATAATATAAGATAAAAGAAAATAAAAATTATGAAAAGTATGCAGGAAATATCTATAGAGATAAACAGTAAAGTATCAGGAATTCCTCTTGTATCAACCTCATGTATTCAGTTATTGATTCTTTTCATTATACAATTGAAGGTTTCACATCCCAACACAACAATTGGAAGATATTCAATTATACTCATATTAAATTCTAGGGCAATCAATGATTATTTTCTCTATGTTAACAGCAAATAAAAGTTATCATTACGAGCTATCTAACGTCGACAATATACCTTTAGGCAATACTGCAGCAGAAGACCAACATATAAAACAATTTTACCAGTCACAACTGATTTCACAAATCACACATAGAAAAAGCATGACTGGATCTATATGTGATTTGACAAAACACAATTGCTGGGCTGATAAATCGAAAGATAATGAAGAATAACAACCATCAATTTTATTAAACGTTAAAAGGTCCTTCAGAAATCAACAAAATAAATATAGAAATTAAAATACAAGAGTTCATCATTAGCTTTGCCTAGGAGATTAGTTCTCCATGGAAGAAGGAGATGCAGCCTGAATAGATTGGAGAGACGTCATGATTTCCTTGAAGTTCTTCGTTCTTCCTCTCTATGAATTGTGTTTTTGGCTCTTTTTATGTGTTTTTTTCTCTCTTTCTCTCTAATTTTCTCCCCCTCTAGGGTTTAGGACGAAGTTGGGTTTATATAGAAAAGTTCTGGAACCCTAAATTGCATTAAAAACACACAGCATAAAATCCTGAAATCGCAGTTTCGCGTCGCGACTTGCGCCGCACGTCGAGACGTGCCAGTGGCTTTGAGGGATGCTACAATTGACTAGATCTCCTCGAGTAGATGCAAATCGATATATTATGGGTCTCGTAACTCTTTCTAAATAAAAAGTTATAGCCTTTTTAAATTCAGTGCGCGGCTGATGCTTCTGCATGCGTCCGATAGGTCTGTTAGGCTCTGAAACATGTTCAATTTCTTCATTCTCCTTGATCCATCGCTTCCTATTAACAAAGCATAAAATGACTCTAATTAAGATTAAAACATATGATAATAAAGCTGAGTTAGCAGTGTTCTAAGTACACATTCGTGTACTTATCATCCGGCATCCTCTGTTTTATATTTCTTCTCGAGAGATTCCCAAAGAATCTTCGCAGAAGTCATGCCTTGGTACACATTGTACAGGATATTGTCAAGACCACCCAAAAGGTAGTTCTTGCATAGGAAGTCTCCAGACATCCATGTCTGTTCTCGTTCTTCCTTGGCCATTTCCGATTCACCCTCCACAGGACCCGAAGGATCTTTGAGGAATTTAACCAACTGGAGAGTTGTCAGGTATAACACCATTTTACTCTGCCACTGTTTGAAATTTGTCCCACCAAATTTCTCCGGCTTTTCTCTATGAAAGACCGGTACTATGATGTTTCCGTTAGCCATTTGTAAGTGAAAAATCAACAGGGGTCAATTAATCTACAAAAGACAAATTGCACAACGATCAACGAATGATATTGTTCAAAGTGATATACTAGGTAACCATTTGTTGTTTCATTGGACGATGGTTCCAAAAAAACACAAGTCCTTGAATTTCAACTAAAGATTCTTTAGAAAAGTGAATAAATGAATATTCCCATAGGACGAGGGGGTCCGGAGTAACCACTTAAATCCCTAATCACTTAGGTTCTTATCACCTTTTTGACATAATATTTTTTAAACACTTTTTCAATAGGATCTCTTAGCAATTCAAACCCAGAACATTTATTCAATAGCACAGACAATATACGATATGTGTACATATGTGTAAGTGTCAATCAAGATTGGACGGGATTTCTTGTGTATGATTACACTTTAAATTCTCACCCAAGTATGCAACACACAATTAATTTCAACTTTATCACTATGTGTATGCTTGTGATAATTGAACAACCTAATAATAACTTAAATCTATACTACCAAGATTAATGTGTTTCTGTATATGATTTACTAAGTTAATATTAATATAATTTACAAGTTTATAACAATTCCAGGACTATTTCATTAGTGTTGCGTTTTTATCTATGTTCGAATGAGACTGTCCAGTATGTGTACGTTCGTGTTGTGTTTGATAACATGTTCGAACGAAGTGATTCCAGAGAGATCACATTCGTATAGCGTTTGAAAACGCGTTTGAACAGAATGATTCCAGAGAGTTTGTGTTCAAGTTGCGTTTAGGATGCGTTCGAACGAACTAAGTCAGAAGGTCTACGTTCGAGTTGCGTTTGAATACGCATTCGAACATTCTTAGGTAGAAGGCTTGCGTTCGAGTGGCATTTGAAGACACGTTCGAACGTTCTTATGAAATTTCATATTTAAGCCTTTGTGTTGTCGGGCGTTCGAATGCCTTACGGGTTTTTCATGCACAGTCCGTATTTTTGCCAGAAAATTTTCTTACCTAGCATGCGAATTACTATCTAACAACACTAGAAATAATAAGTTCTTAAGATTGTTGGCCGATTAGTGTTATTAAATGTCAAAATAACATGCTATAAACAAATCGAACCAGAAAAAATACCAATAAAACTTATCAAAACCCTAAAACCTTTGACATAAGACTGTAGATAAAAACCTGGAAAAAGCAATGACGTATCCAAGTCGAGATCTCTCTCTGTCCTTAAGAACTTATTAGCCTCTGTCATAGGTGATTCACGAATTCGCAAATGGCCAATGTTCTCCCAGGATAACTTTGTTGCTTCTTGTCCAATGAGCACTCCTTGACAATTATATGAACTAGGAAATTTGGGGAATTCTCTCTCAAAACAGAAGAAAACAGTGACTCAAATTCAGATTTTCCTTATCTCTCTTTTTGGATATGATTGCCTCTTTTATAAGGCATGAAGGGGTGCCAACAGGGCACCCCTTGGGTTGGGGTGCAACCCTCTAAAGGATTGTACCCCTCTCATGCACCCATTGCATCCAAAAGACATAATTATCCTCAATGAATATTAGAAGGATTTCCAACAATTACCTCACCTTCCAAAAGAGTTGAACTTGTTTTGACTCTCACTTGTAGTTGTAGGTCATTTCATTTCCAATACTGGTCATTGCCAAAATAGATTTTGAGGTCCATTTTTTTTAAGGTTATTAAGAAGTTCTAGGGGGTCATACAATTTTAAATTGAAGCTTGAGCCTGCTATTTTATATTTGCATTAGAGAAAATTAGTGAAAAGTGGTTTGGAACTGAGTCAATTTGTGCAAGGTTTCCTTAAAGGATAAAAGAAATGGTTTATTTTGTAATCTGTATATCCAACTGTCTAGTTACTTGTTTAGTAGTTAGTTCATGGAAAACGTGCATACACAAATAACAGACATTCATAGATGTTGAGAAACGATGCACAAATTATATGGATGGAGGAATGTGAGTGCATACTCTTATTTTCTTCACTTTCCAAAGAATACTGCACGGCTACTGACTTTCCATTCCAAATACCGAAAATATTCATTTTTTTTTATAACCATTTTGTTTCACATGTCAATCCAACACTAGTATAAGAGTCCACATAATTTAATATGTGTGTGTGTGTGTGGTGGCATGAATGTTTCTGTATTTCATATGCTTATGAATATGAGTCTTTTGTTTGATAACCTACCGTTCTCTGGCACGTCATTGAATACAATCTAATTTCCCTTAGCATTCTTGGATTGAAATTCAGTGTGAACATGGGTATATAGCTTGCTCTACCTGCTGTACCAAAGTTATGAATAAATGTCTATCATGTTGTACTCCTATCGGATACAACCGTTACAGGGCCTATGAGAGAGTTTTAGAATCTGTTAAAGTAACATGCCAAAACACCAATTATGGTTGTTTATATAAGTATATAATTGTTTGATTAAGCATATACATGGGTTTTAACATTTGTGAGAATATGCAAGGACAAATTAATATATAATTATATATATGATTAGTGATATATATTATAAGAATATTGAGATATGTGAATAATGATGTGAGCAGGCTACAAGTGAATATTTTTATAGTAATAAAGCTTAATAGTTTGAGCATGAATACAGGTTTTGATGTTTGTAACATATGTGGTTTATATAGGAATGTGAATAAGTAATGTGAAATCAAGATATCTTGAGGTATAAGAAGTTCTATGATGTTGATAGTCTGAATTGTGAAATATTTTGAAACATATTTTGATAACTTGGTATTTGATTTTTAAAAAATAAAGAAAGTGTTTCCGCCACGGTGTTTGATGTTTTATATTTTTGACCCTCTCTAGTGATCGTATATGTTTCGTTCCGGATTGGCCACCAGGGCACTCGTTATGAGGTCCAGACCATCGGAAAATGGCTGGCCCATTACCCTGTCAACATGGTCTGTACACTGTCTGGTCTTTACGCGCGACTGAGCAGTGGACGATTGGTATGTATTTTGAAAACTTTACATCAAGATTTATTTTTGATTTACACATATTTATGTTTTGGGGGGGAAATGATTTCAAAAGAATTCCATTTTTGTTTGATGCATTTCGATATTACTTTTTGATATTATACAATATGATATTTTTATATGTTTCCATCTCAGTGGTTTCCGTCCCGACGATCGGTGTATGCATTTATATTTTTATGAATTATCATATGTTTCCACTAGGGTGATCGTTATGGTCTAAGCCATCAGAAATGGTATGACCCAACCCTCTATTGACAAGGGATCGGCTCGTTCATTGTCCGATCTATGCACGTGATTCGGACATTGGGCTCTCATTTATATTTCGTCCAGTGAGTTATGATGTATGATCGATATGGTTTTATGATAATGAATTTTGAAACTGTATGTATTTTCAAAATGGTTTTTGACAGATTTCAGACTATCGACATCATAAGAACATGTAAGATTATTGTCACTTCCGGTTGTGACAATGGATATATTGGTTGATATAAAAAGATTATGTTTGTCACAAGAATACATAAGTTTATAGTTAGACATAGATCTTATGAGTATAGTAATGTTGATGTGTGCTATGTGATTAGCCTTGGAAAATGGTGTGTGATTGGTTGTACAAAATCTGTATTCGATTTTCTTTCTTTACGTGGATGGACGATTGTTTGGTGTATGTTTACATAAAGAAATAACATTTTATTCATACCGATTTGATGATATTTCAAGAAAGTAAAAGTAAGAATGTCATGACAATTGCCTGAACTAGATTAGTACAGAGTGTATAGGAAAGTAGAGAGATATCAGAGTAACACATTAGAAACGTGATGGGATTTGACTTAATAGATAGGAATATAGAAATTTGATGTGTATATTATGGATGTATGGAAATATAACTAGCAAACAGGATTTAAAGTATGTGTGGTCAGATTAAAATGAACTTTTTTAAAATGGTATGTTTGTAAAATGGACAGGAATTAAGTAGTGACTCAAACTCTATAAATATTTGCATGGTCACATAGACAGTCCAGGTTAATACAGAAATATGATTCAACCTTTGTGTGTATTTGACGCTCAATATATGAGCACAGTTACTTACTGAGTCTTATGATTCACTATCCAACAGTGATTGAGTTTTACAGGTTCGTGACCTGATCGTAAAGTTGCAGTGAGCCAGTCACCAGGTCTTGGGCGTATAAGAGTCAAGTCGTTTATAAGTTTAAATGTAAAGAATTTTAAGTTGTATAGACTGAGTTGTAAAAGTTTTTGTTCATACACATTTTCGGTCATAGAGCCCAATTGTATTATGTCATGAGTTCATGATTTCAATATAATATTATGTGTTTAGGCTCTATAGGTTGTATTACATTGCATATTACGAGTCTTGCATGAGAGTTAGCTAGAGGCTTATGGTGATAGGACAACCTATCGCTTGCCGGTAGCATCTCTGGTAGTGGGATGTTACACGCGAGAATGCCTGTGATACAAACTGGGCTCCCGCACGGACAAGGAACTCGACAAGCTAGGCGCCCGTGCCGGCGCTCTTGTGACAAGCCAATTGACACTTATTTAATTGAATCAATGGTTTTTTTTTTTTTTTTTTTACTTTTTTGTAGGTATGGAGATAAGTAGTCACAACACATAAGATCTAAAAATACCAGAATCTGATCGATTTCGAGAGCATGCGACCAATATTACTCGTATCAAAAGGGTTGTGGAAGCAATAAAGACAAAATTGAATACTCCATAACTAGTGTTGGTTTTTCTCTAAGGTCCCAAAGATCAATTCAAGCATAGAAACATATATGTGAATACTCGTAAAAGCATAGCAGAATCATACTTACAACGATCGGCTTTTGCGACGCGACGAACAACAAAATCTTCAAGCTTTCGTCCATGGAAGCTCACGGTTTTCTGCTCCAAATGATACTCCAAAATTCGGTCATGGTGGTCCATAAAGCTCCAAGCTTTGTGTTGTTATTCCATGCCCACGAGTAGGTTTCCCTATCACCTACGCAAGACCCCGAATGTGTACTAGCACCTTGGAAATTTTGCCACAAAATTCCCTAAACTTCTCCTTCATCTCACGATTTTGACAGAAAAATGAATGAAGAAATTGGCCCATGGCCGAGAACAAGAAGGGAGAGAATAATGAGATTGATTTTTCATTTTGTGTATCTAATACCAAAAAGTCAAATACCAAATCAATAAACAAATGGTAAAAGTCTTTCAATCAACTCACTTTAGAGTGTTTCACACTTAAGCATCATTTCTCATCTACTTCCATCAATCAAAGTGACTAAAGTTGACAAGTGATGTGATGGTTGATGTGACATGTGGGCCCCACTCGATTCAAAATATGAGTGGGCCCACAAACACTCTCGGGCCCGGGTTCGCTAGTACCGAATTAACGAATTTTCATCGCGACGTAATTAAATCAAATTTAATTAAATAATTATGCCTAGCATAATTACTATTCACGTCGCTAGCGAATTAATTCTAAATTAACTCGTTCGCCCGAATTGAAATCTAATTTCAATTCCGCATCGAAATCCAATTTCGTATAATATATCAAATATATTAATTTATCGATTAATTCCAAATTAATCATTTTTTCTCTTTAAATAATATTTTATCCCAGATAAAATATCTCCGTAATTAATCCCATATTAATTTTCTCTCTCTTATTAATTAATCCCATATTAATAAAGTGCGAGTCATACGTCATCGGTGAATCTTCGGGAAGCGACCCATGAGATCCCCGGATATGTTGGCAGTAAATCCGGTGGTCGGACTAACTGAACACGTACGTACCAAGTACTACGTTTTTACCGATTTACAAGACATGGTTGGCTTCTAGCAAAGCACCGTGCCTACCCAATTCTCCAGAAATATCCTTACAGGAATATTATAATCTATATCAGGCGTAGTATACGTAGTATTACATATTTTGATCCAGTATCGGATGTTCACGTGCAAGGCCTAGGGCTCGAATAGTGTCTGCCCCGTACGAAGCACATATCGAATGTCTGGTAACTAGTCTCTATAATCAGATAAACATGACCTAGTCATATTATCCCGATGACTGCAGTACTTAAGAGTACTAGTTCCGTATCTTACGTGATCATCATCTCCACTATAACTGAAGTGATACTTCCATCTTGACATCACACCCAATACACTACGATTCTCAATATACCCAGAAGAGGCGTACACAGAACCGGTTAAAGCCCTGTATGACCAAAACCAAAGTATATTGATTGTCGCAAGTATTAGCGGTGCAAGTCTCAAGTTAAGACCAAATACACCTACCCTGATTCGGACTTCCATAGACACATAGTTGTACTACCAATGGAATTTCGAGGGGTCTATCCAGAGCGAAGCTGTTTTCCGTATCATCGGTAAAACACAACCTCCTATTACACTTGCATGAGTATCCTATACCCAAATATATGAGAACTATGTCGTTATGCTCCCATAACATGCATAAGTGTAATACTAGTCTATTCCTTATTATCGATGTCCGATCTCGATAATACTACGACTATGGATATTTAATGATTAAACCTTCGTGGATTGATACTGTCTCATATCATCTCAATTCGGAACTAATCATAAGGACCTTCTATCATTTATACATCTTGGTGATCTAATCACAAATGATAAAAGAACAATTTCCTTTGTCACATAGTTAATTTTTACAACAACATCATGTTTTGTACAAATAGTGATGCTATGGGTCATAATTGTCCAACAATCTCCCATTTGGCCTATAGCCAATCACTCAGGTGTCTTGCACCTGAACTATGTACATGTCACTCAAACTTCTGCTGAGAGAACAGCTTTCGTCTGTGGATTTAAAAGGTAATCATCTAATGCGATTTATTCTATCATCACATCGCCACGATGTATGATCCGATGAATCAGATGAAAACAATTTAAAGTACATATCGGATCTATGATGAGACCATTAATTCTTTAGCTTGTGCTGAAGCCTAGCTCAGCTGCTAACAGAACTATTTCTTATCTAATTAGATTTATTAAGATCCAAAATGCTACTATTGATGCGTCAGTTGCAGCAAAGTTCCGCTTTTGTTGTTTACTGGGCAACAGTATCTTGCTTGGAAAATTTCCAGCTCATTGTTCTGTTATTCAAACTTTATAGTACCTTTATTGTGACTTATAGTCGTTTTTATCGGTATGTAAACTTGTAGTAGTGAACTCAATCATTTCAAGTTCTCCTTCTCCATAGTATAAGAAGGCATCCTTAGTTCCTCTAAGATACTCAAGGATGTTCTTAACATTAATCCATTGACTATCACTTGGATTGGCCTGATTGTGACTCCATATGCTCAAAGCATATGAGACACCAGGTCACGTACATTTTTTAATGTACGAGTTCTTAGAGAATGCCAACAACTTTTAGATCTAACCCAATAGAACTGTATTCCTAGAATAAAAGTTGTTTCTCCCAAGTATTCTACGGAGAATCTTTCACGAAAGCCAAACTTTCACCGATTGTATTATGGGAATATCATTACCAAGAAATGTTATATTATCATTACTTAGGACATTCACTGTCAGTGCGCTCCCACTAACCTCCTTATATACACAAGAATCATTTTCGTTTTGAATTAAATCATACACCATTATGATTATATCAAAACGATAGTTCCAAGAACTCAATGCTTGCTTCAATCCATACATGGATCGAATTAACTCGCAAACCCTGTTTGTTTGTTTTGGTACGACAAAATCGTCAGGATGTTGTAAACATTCTCCAAAAGATTTCCGTTTAAGGAAAGTAATTTTGACGTTCAGCTGCCACATTTCATAAATGAAACATGCAGCATCATCAAGCATTATCCAAATGGATTTACCGTGGCAACAAGTAAAAGGTTTCGTCGTAATCGATACAATGTTGATAACGATACCTTTTCGTTGCAAGCCTAGCTTAGTACGTGGTATGTTGTTTTCCATGCATGTCTTTCTTGAAGACTTCTTAGTGCCTATAGGCACAATGTCTTGCGAAACTTCAACTAGTGTCCAAAGTTAGTTGATGTACATGGAATCCATTTCGGACATCATGGCACTTTCCCATAATAGGGAGTCGATATCTTGTATCACTTCCTTATACGTAGTCAGTTCGTATTCCTCAATAAGATTGACATCTTTATGAGGTAAGATCAGAAACTCATACCCCAAGTTGTTTTCTGACTCCCTCCGACCTACGCGGTTCTTCTATATTCGAAGATTACTGGTACAGTTTCATCCTTGATGAACTGTTTGTGTTCCATTAATGAATCGGTGCCAGGAATAGTATCACTCCGATTTTCATCGAGTTTTACTATCCTCCCACTTACCACTGCATATTGGTATTCCTCTTAGGAAAACCGCATGGTGAGCAACAATTAAAATTGTTCTCTTATGAGTTGTATAAGTACTATACTTTGGTTTCCCTAGGATAACCAATTACAGATAGGCACTTATCTAATTTGGGTTTTAGTTTGGTATCATCCAAACGTATGCCTAGCATTCCCAAATATTCAGGAATGAGAAAACCCAGTTTCTTTCCTGTTCATATCTAATATGAATTTTGTCTAACAGATTTTCATGGAACCTTATTCAAAATAAGTATTGCACTGGTAAATGTTTATCCTTATGAAAGAAAATGGTAGCTCATAGCGACTCATGATTAACCTTACTATGTCCAACAAGGTTTGGTTTCTCTGTTCGGACACACCGTCAAATTGACGTGTTCTGGGAGGAGTCCTCATTAAAAGAATACTATACTCTTTCAAGTATTTGAGAAACTTATTGCTTAAGTATTTTCATCACGGTCCAATCATGATGTTAAATACTTTAGCCGATCTATTTGTCTACTTCGTGTCGAAACTGTAAAAGTTTCTGATTCGTGTTTCAAAGGAAACACATAACCATAACGCGATGCCACATTCGTAAAGGTCATAAAATATTCATATCCACCTCTAGCCTATCTAGATATAGGCCCACTTACGTCACTATGAACAAGGGCTAACAGATCGGTGGCACTTACACTTTTACTAAGTAAAAGGTGTTTTAGGCACTTTACCCAATAAACTAGATTCATAGACTTCATTTGAATGGAATCAAATCTATCATTATACCCACTCTTCAAAAGTGTGGATATACGAGTCTTGTTAATTGTGTCCCAGACAACAATGCCACATATAAGTCTCAACTGATTAAATCATTTTGAGCTATTTGTTTGTTATGTTATACGTTTGAGATTTATTTATATTCAAAATATAAATACTGTTATTTACATCTAATGTATTTATCTCAATATCATCTTTATAAAATAAAACACTTTAGTGTTCTAGAATATAAAGGTATATCCGCAACGGATTATACTAGATATAGAGATAATGTTTCTAGTCAAACTAGTTACATTATTTTATAAAATAAAACACTTTAGTGTTCTAGAATATAAAGGTATATCCGCAACGGATTATACTCGATATAGAGATAATGTTTCGAGTCAAACTAGTTACATTGTAACAGTTTGCTAATTTAGGTACACACCCGAAGGGTAGTTCCTAAACTTAGGTATCTACGGTTAAAACAGCGACAGTTGTCCCGTTTTCGTTTCGTAGATAAATCTCAACTAAAGTTAGTATCCTGCTTATCAGCAGATTTTACACATCAGTACATATTTATGTACCACATCCAGTATCTAAAATCCAATTTTAATACTAGTAGTGAACATGTTTATAACAAATATATTTGAAGTCAGAGTGTTGCCCGTCTTCAATTCCTTCACGTCTGCCTTGTCCATACGGCAGTCACTCTTCAGTGACCCCGTTTGCCACATTCGTAGCAGACATCTTAGGATATGTCCTTTGTCTTCCTAGAAAACTGTGATGATTTTGCCTTTGCCCATTTTCACACCTCAGAAGCCTTCGGCCAAGCCTTGGCCTTCTAGAATATCGAAGTAAAATGTGCATTGCGCTTCTTGCCTTCTGCAAACTTTGGCTTTGTCTCCTTGAGCATAGCCTTTAACTCTCCAAGAGTTTACTATTGCAATTAGTTCTTCTAAGATCTAATAATAGATCTATGAAGATCCTTCAATTTCAATATCATACTATAAGGATCTAATCCTCAGTTCTGATTAAGAAATTAATGAGTCTATGTGGCAAGCTTAATGGATTAAGCACTAAAATTATCATTAGGGGTGTTCACGGGTCGGGTCGAGTTTTTCGGAATTTTTTTTGATCTGATCGGGTCGGGTCATTCGGGTCGTCTGACTCGAAACCCGAAATTTGAGGAGGTGACCCGTGCGGGTCGGGTCACCTCGGGTCGGGTCAAAAAAACTCCGGGTCGGGTCAGGTCAGGTCAACATAATATATAGTAAATATAATATATATATATATATATATAATATATATTTTATTGAGAGATGATATTCAACAATGCATGCAGCACAAATGGTTAAAGCATTAACAAAGTTTCAAAGAAATCCCAGGTTCGAATCTCTACAACAACTAAAATTTTTTTGAAAAATTAATTTGCTAAATGGCAAGATGTGAGAGTCGACCCCGCAACCTTCTTCATCTTAACTGAGTAACCTGCCATTTGTGCTACGCGTTTTGGTTGATAATGTCATACCACTAAAAATATATATATTATAATACAGTATCATTACATCGGGTCGGGTCGGGTCGGACCCGAGTTTGCTGAACTAAACCCGTGACCCAATCCGAAATTTCGGGTCGGGTCGGGTCAGACCCGAAATTAAATTTAAAATGGAGAAACCCGATCGGACCGGGTCGGGTCGCTGCGGATCGGGTCGGCCCGAGATGTCATTTTATCAAATAAAATAACTTCTCGGTTTTCAGGACTATCCTGATTCATTATTCTCATTTGAAAATTAAAGTCGTTTAAATATATTTTCACCCAGGATTGTGTTTTAAACACTAATCTTTCAATTATCTTGATTCTAATAGTCCAACTATTTAATCAACGATTTTTAGGTACTATTTATTTAATGATTACATAGTCTAACTATATAATCAACTATAATTTAATTGATAAAATTCAATTACATTGATTACTATAATCCAATTATAAAATCAACTATTAATTGAAATAGTTTGAATACAGTCCAACTGTTTAATTAAAACAACATTGAATATTAGTCCAACTAATATGTTTATTTATTTGACGAAAAATGAAATGAGCGTGTATGGCAAGTAACTAAACGAAATTGCAAATTTAATACTTGCCTCCCACTATTTTTTGGCGAGCCTCTAACCCTCTGTTGAGTACTCGGGAAACCTAGTTTCGTAGTGGGCTAGGATCTCGTTAAATAACACACAATCTTGACTTTGGCCAACAAATTATATGATAATTAACTAGGTAGATCTCTAAGGTCAATTGGATCTCATCCAATTCTTAGATCCAGTAGGTGGACGTCCAAGTCCGAAACATATATCTTATATATGCCAATATATCCAATGTATTGCTAACCTTTTTCCTCTGAATCAAATAAGCCTTGGCTTTGGCACAACAAGCTTAATGAACCCAGTTAAGCGAAACCCATTGACCTTGGAAAGCTTCATAATCAATGTCAATTGACAAGAAGTGATCTTGACTTTGGCCAACAAATCACAACTTGGATAAGACACCGATATGGAACAAAGCCTTCATGATTCAAACACATCCGCGACGGACAAAGGTCTTGACTTTGGCCAACAAACCAGTGCCAATCTTGATCTTGAGTAAGAATCACTCAATGGAAGGAAAAACGCTTAATATATTGTGAGGGTTTTTCGCGTAAATTGGCAACCAATTTATTATCTTTGTTAAGGTCTCATCATCATACACCCTTAAACATGCATTCTAAAAACATAATAAGGCGCGTACAAAATAAATATAATAATGATATGCGGATTGATACTTAAACACTTTGTTCCTAGAACAAATCTCTCATTTTCCTCTCTCCTGCTAGCACAAGTATTACTTCTACCCGATTATATAACACTTCTAAAGAAACCTCATTTACATTGAGGGGAATAGGTGAGAAGATAAATACATAGAGTGAAGAGGTAATAGGCTGGACACGCAGGTCCAATTTAATAAATTCTAAATTTATTACAATAATTTCTAAAATTGCCCTCACCCATCTAATATCTATCCGATATAAATTATTCATACATCGCATCCATGTATTCACACAAGCATGTTATCAATCAATCTAATCCAATTAATTAATCTAAAAATTAATGACCATCCAATGTTCAAACAACGATTTGATTTTGCGCGAGTCAAACTCGTTTTGTGAATATATACTCAAAGTATAAATTCTTGAATTATATTAAACTATGACATTAAATCCAATTTAATTTGTATTTAATACTACTTCGTTATTTAATTCCAATTTAATAAATACACCTTTTAATGTGCCTTTACGACTTAAATTTCAAATCTAATCGTTACGGGTCTCAAAACCCGATTAACATCCAATGTCGTCTAATAAAAGTCTAATGGGATTTAAATTAATTTCTTAAGGCGTGGGCTTCAGCAACCAAAGCCCAATCAAGGAATAACCCCATAAGCCTAGAAATCAATTTAGGCCCATTAAACTTTAAAGGCCCAATAGTTATATTTGGACTTTATGGATATGGTTTTGGCTCAATTGGATCCAACCAATTAGCCTAAATCAAACTTGGCCCAACCAAGCCCATTAAGCCCAAATACAATTTTACAAGCCCAATTCGAAATTAAGCCCAACTTAATTAAATTTCAAAATTCCAATTTCATAATTTAATTACTCAAAGTGTATAGCCATAATTAATTAACCAAATTAACATTTCTAAAATATCAATTTTCATAATTAATCATGCTCATTATCATCAACACATGTCCAACACATTTGAATCAAAATCGATCATTTCCCATGCTTATAGTCTCACGGTAATTTAGGGTTTTTATGTTCGATTTCGAATTCAATCCGATTAAATCCTAAATCAACATTACCCAAATGATTTCAACTCATCCAATGATCAAAATCAAAAAAATCACCATGACATTTAGGGCAAGCATACATTCGGCCAAGCCTAGTATATTGGGGAAAATTATTCCAAATCAATTTTCATGAAATTGATCATATCCAACTTCAATTAAACATCATTCAAGCATACTCATCAAACAATTTCATTAAATCATGCTCAATTTGTTTTTACCCAATTTTAACCCTAAATAAATTTCATGCTCAAAATGGCTCTGATACCATTTTTTCTCTAAGGTCCCAAGGATCAATTCAAGTATAGAAACATATATGTGAATACTCGTAAAAGCATGGTGGAATCATACTTACAACGATCGGCTTTTGCGATGCGAGGAACAATAAAATCTTCAAGCTTTCATCCATGGAAGCTCACGGTTTTCTGCTCTAAATGATACTCCAAAATTCGGCCATGGTGGTCCATAAAGCTCCAAGCTTTGTGTTGTTATTCCATGCCCACGGGTGGGTTTCCCTATCACCTACGCAAGACCCCGAATGTGTGCTAGCACCTTGGAAATTTTGCCACAAAATTCCCTAAACTTCTCATTCATCTCACGGTTTTGACAGAAAAACGAATGAAGAAATTGGCCATTGGCCGAGAACAAGAAGGGAGAGAATAATGAGGTTGATTTTTCATTTTGTGTATCTAATACCAAAAAGCAAAAAGTCAAATACCAAATCAATAAACAAATGGTAAAAGTCTTTCAATCAACTCACTTTAGAGTGTTTCACACTCAAGCATCATTTCTCATCTGCTTCCATCAATCAAAGTGACTAAAGTTGACAAGTGATGTGATGGTTGATGTGACATGTGGGCCCCACTCGATTCAAAATACGAGTGGGCCCGCAAACACTCTCGGGCTCGGGTTCGCTAATACCGAATTAACAAATTTACATCGCGACGTAATTAAATCAAATTTAATTAAATAATTATGCCTAGCATAATTACTATTCACGTCGCTAGCGAATTAATTCTAAATTAACTCGTTCGCCCGAATTGAAATCTAATTTCAATTCCGCGTCGAAATCCAATTTCGTATAATATATCAAATATATTAATTTATCGATTAATTCCAAATTAATCGTTCTCTCTCTTTAAATAATATTTTATCCTAAATAAAATATCTCCGTAATTAATCTCAGATTAATTTTCTCTCTGTTATTAATTAATCCCAAATTAATAAAGTGCGAGTCATACTTCATCGGTGAATCTTCGGGAAGCAACCCATGAGATCCCCGGATATATTGGCAGTAAACTCGGTCTTCGGACTATCCGAACACGTACATACCAAGTACTACATTTTTATCGATGTATAAGACATTGTTGGCTTCTAGCAAAACATCGTGCCTAGCCAATTCTCCAGAAATATCCTTACAGGAATATTATAATCTATATCAGGCGTAGTATACGTAGTATTACGTATTTTGATCCAGTATCGGATGTTCACGTGCAAGGCCTGGGGCTGGAATGGTGTCTGCCTCGTACGAAGCACATACCGGATGTCTGGTAACTAGTCTCTATAATCAGATAAACATGACCTATGCAGTACTTAAGAGCACTAGTTCTGTATCCTACGTGATCATCATCTCCACTATAACTGAAGTGATACTTCCATCTTGACATCACACCCAATACACTACGATTCTCAATATACCCAGAAGAGGCGTACACAGAACCGGTTAAAGCCCTGGATGACCAAAACCAAAGTATATTGATTGTCGCAAGTATTAGCGGTGCAAGTCTCAGGTTAAGACCAAATACACCTACCCTGATTCGGACTTCCATAGACACATAGTTATACTACCAATGGAATTTCGAGGGGTCTATCCAGAGCGAAGTTGTTTTCTATACCATCGGTAAAACACAACCTTCTATTACACTTGCATGAGTATCATATACCCAAATATATGATAACTATGTTGTTATGCTCCCATAACATGCACAAGTGTAATACTAGTCTATTCCGCATTATCGATGTCCAATCTCGATAATACTACGACTATGGATATTTAATGATTAAACCTTCGTGGATTGATGTTGTCTCATATCATCTCAATCCGGAACTAATCATAAGGACCTTCTATCATTTATACATCTTGGTGATCTAATCACAAATGATAAAAGAGTAATTTCCTTTGTCACATAGTTAATTTGTACAACAACATCATGTTCTGTACAAATAGTGATGCTATGGGTCATAATTGTCCAACAACTAGAAGAGTTCAAAAATCAATCTTCTGTCATTTCTTGAAGATTGATACGGAATTCAAAAGAATGATAATGTAAAATATTTTGCATAAAGCTGTTGTGCAAATGGAAAGTGACATAGGGTCTCATTCATGATTTTACATCGACGGGAAATTAATAAGGTTGTCCATTTGGGAATGGTGCCTAGTTACGTGTCTTCGAAGTAGTTCTTTCATTTAGATGGACTGTGATACATTCGACATACAAGATAACTACTTTGCCGATGTAATGCATGGAAGACTAAGTGATCTAAACATAAAGTTTATTCAGTTGATTTCAGAGAGATTCCAGACTCTGATGCACTGAAGATAACTTTGTATTATTTTATTGATCGAGGTTTTTCTGCACATCCTGATGAGAGACGGATTCAAATAGAACTTAAAAATGCGATGGAAGATCTAAATTTCTTCAATAACATTCTATGGGGTACCTTGACATGGGATATTGTTTGTGACCAAGTAAATAAAGTTTTAGTAGGTAATGCCAATAAATTGAAAGAATAGAAGATGAAGGACAAGAGACACATGGAGGAAAAGTATAATTTTTATGGCTTCTATCTTGGCTTCCAAGTAAATTAACTATGTATTTCATTTTCTATTAAGACAAACTATGTTTGAGTTTTCTAATGGCATTGTGTGTATGGGGGGGGGGGGGGGGGGATATTTAAAGCTATCATAATTTTGGTTTCATGAATATACCATCAAAGACGTCCGTGTTTATCTTCGTATTAAAGGTGGATGGTGCGTGGACAACCGACAAATATAGATTTAATTGGTTTACTTAATAGACCTGATGATGAGGTATTAATTTACATACTATTAATTAGTGTTTAATCATTTTTAATTTCTAATAGATTCTTTTCCTTTCATTTATTAGTTACATACGAAATTAGTATTGAAGCTCACAAAATATGAAAAGTATTCTCCGTATTATACATATTTACAGTCTTTTGTACCTCTATCCCTCAATGGGTAGAACAGGTCGATATATTTTTTTTCTTTGTATATCATGGCCAATCATATGGAAAATAATGAGATATTAATTAGTGTATTTTACAGTTTGAGCAACTTATCATAAATGACTGACATAATGTCGATCATGTCATGGATGAAGACCATATAAGTATACCAGAAGATGATAGACAAAATGATGAGGATGATATAAGTTAGCTATTAATCATATAAGTTACTATAATAGTTAACTTTTTTCCTGCGGAAGCGGATAAAATAGTGAATGGACTATGTTATGAGGAGATTGAATAACATTGATCTTGAAATATCTTCCATTCAAATATCCGTGAATGAAATGTCAAAATAAGAGAACGAGATTAAGAAAACTCTGCTCGAAAAAATAGAAACAGAGATGGCGGAGCAAAGACGTTCAGAAAAAGTGTCATGAGTTTTATAAATACATATAATAATCTCCATTCACACATTCTTATTATAGACCATCATATGAGGCAAAAATGATACATAAGTGCTTTATACTATTTACTTATAAATTATGTGAAGTTTTTTTAAAAAAAAATTCTCTGAATGTATACATGGTTGTGCATGGACAGCACCATTAGTGAAGCCTGAAGAAACGACGTTAGAAACGAGGCCTACAGAAACATCATTAATCAGGACTAAATAAAAGCGTACGTATTCTAACATATCGATTGAAATGTCGCAATATGTTTAGGAGACGGTTAAAGAAGTCCATGATTGTTAGTATTAGCAGTACCTTCGTTCTAGTATGTTTGTGAAGCAGTTAAAGAACACCCTGAGGATTACTTTTTCAATTGATTTATGTCGATCAAAAATGAAAACCGACTCTAAAACATCTCTAATAACATCAAACAATCTATGCATAAACCACTCTCATGATGAGTCATTCTCTGTATCACCAATCTCAATTGCAACACAAATAAATGATTATTTTCACCAAGTATGTTGCCAAAAATAGTAGCTTACAATATTTATCTTTCATATGTGATCCATCCACAATAATAATTGGCCGAATAAACTGCGAAAATCTCTTGATACAAAATCCTAATGCTAGAAAATAGCACATGTAGTTGTCATCCTCATTCTTCATAGGGTGTGTTATAGTGCCAGAGTTGTTCTGTTGTAAAAAAATAAGTACCAATGGAGTAAATTTATGACTCTTCTTTACTCCCTCTTAATAATTCCATAGCAACTTCGTTCACTCTGAATGCTTGCTAATAAAATAACTTGATACTGTGATCATTGTTGACATCATATATTATTTCGTTAAGAGAGTATATTCGGTGACCATAAAAAAACTTGCCCTTGATGATATGACAGGCAACCCGACTCTTTACTTGTCAATGTCCGTTATGCAATATATTGTTATGACACGTATGCAGTGTAAGCTTGTCACACTACATTATAACCCAAGGAACATTAATTTCGTCAATCATCTTAATTGCTCAAAATCTCCATTTACATAAATATGAAATACAATGCACATCAAAACGTGTCTTAGTGACTTGGAAACCTTGAACTCCAATTTTATTCTTATAGCAAACAAGCTCAAGTCCATGTGCATAACCTTTTTCTCTACAAACAAATGTCCAACACAAATACCATCGGAACTAGATTTTATTACTATGTCTGGAGTGGTCTAATCAAATGCCATCGGAGCAGGCATGAACTTAAGCGGATCAAAAGAGGTAATGTGCATGTCTGACCCTTCCCTTGGACTAATTGATCGATTTCGTGGAAGTTCAATGCCTTCGTTTATTTGACTATTACGGATTTGCTTATCCTACTCATCTATGGACTATGGCCACTATCATCATTTCATGTTGATGACCTCATTTCCACTACCAAATGATTTATATTAGATTGTTGGTGCACACATGAACTTTCATGAAAAGTATATACATCGTTTGTTGAAGGTTCCAAATGAGACTTTATCAAAACTTTAGGATATGTCGTCATATAAAAAAAAGTCAAACCATGATTTCTTACTTGAGAATTTAGTATCAATAAAGCCTTAACCATTCCATCACTCGTAA
>SKCR01045267.1:0-76846 GCA_019454045.1 Zanthoxylum bungeanum
TTATTTTATTTTGTATTTATTTATTTATTTTGTTTTTATGTTGTTTATTGATTTTTGGTTTTTGGTGCTTCAGTGAATGCGAAGATCCACAAGTCTCGACTTGCTCCTGTTTGATCCTGAAATAGAAAGAACAGCGAGGAGACTAAGGAAAGAAAGGAAAATTGAACAAGAAGCAATGGCGGCTGAAAATAGAGAGATCAACCCACGTCAGGTGGCAATCAGAGATCACTTCAAGCCTTTCATTGATGATACATATTCTGTGATTGTCCATCAACCAATCAGCGCCAATAATTTTGAGTTAAAACCTGCATTGATCAACATGGTATAAAGGAATCAGTTTGGGGGTTCAGCTTGAGAAGATCCCAACTTGCACTTAAGGATGTTTCTGGAGAACGCATATACTATAAAGATGAATGGCGTGAGTAAAGAAGCCATCAGACTACGCTTATTATCATTCTCTTTACGGGATAAAGCGTGGGATTGGCTTCAATCAATACAAACGGGGAGTATCATGACTTGGCAGGATATGGCCACAAAATTTCTTGAGAGGTTCTTTCCACCTGCTAAATCAGCTCAACTGAGGGCAGAAATTAGTATATTTAAACAACTGGAGACTGAGACTCTATATGAAGCATGAGAGCGCTTTAAGGATCTACTACGAAGATGCCTACAACACGATTATGCAGATTGGGTCCAGATTCAGTTGTTCTATAATGGGCTGAATGGTTCGAATAGAACTGTGGTTGATGCAGCAGCTGGGGGAGCTCTATTTAAGAAATCAGCTGAAGACGCTTACAATATATTAGAAGAAATGGCCATTAACCATTTTCAATGGCCAAGTGAAAGCGCTACGGTGACCAAAGTGGTTGGAATATATGAAGTGGACCCTTTTGTGGCACTTACAGCTAAGATTTCCACCTTATCTACTCAAGTAGCAGCCCTGAAAAATCCATTAGTATCATCCATTGAGTTAGCGGCAGCTACAAATATGCGGTTATTGGAAAGAAACCCGAACTTTGAGTAAGTCTAATATGTGAACAATCAGAACTTCAACAACTACAGAGGAAATCATGTGCCTAATCGCTATCATCCAAACTTGTCATATGCTAATACAGAGAATGCCTTGCAACCTTCATCAGGTTTTGACTATCAAAGAGCTTAGCAGAAATCTTCCTTAGAAGATTTCATGAGCACATTTGTTGCTAATACTTCAGTGAGGTTTGAGAAGAATGAGTCAATGCTAGACAATATTGAGACACACATGGAAAATATCGGGGCAACAATGAAGTCCTTAGAAATACAGATTGGGCAGATTACTTCCTCCATGACCAAGCAGCAGTAAATGGGTATTTGGATAAACTGCCATAGCCTCCAAGCTACCTTTTTCATGTCAAAACAACTAGTGGATATAAAAGAAGAAACTGCCATGAACACCATTTGGGTGGTTGCGTCTGGCTAAAGACGTTAAACTTAGCGCTAGCGGGGAGGCAACCATTGCATTTGTTTTATTATTATTTTCTTTATTATTATTTTTTATTTTTATTGTGTGCTATTTATTCGTTTGCATGTTATTTCTGCAGGTAGCATGAGACACACAAAGACCGCACAACCAAATTCTGACCAGCAGGAGCCTGATCAACTTCATGAACAGTAGTGTTGTTCCTTAATTTTACTTCTTTATATTTATCTTACATTGAGGACAATGCAAGTTTTAAGTTTGGGGGTGTGTGCATGTTGTTTACTTGTTATTTATATATATATATATATAATATATATATATATATATATATATATATATATATATATAAATAAATAAATTTGTTTTTAGTCTTTGATAGTAAAGCATAAATCCTACGATGATACTATTTGTTTATGGGTGAAATTTTAGAAACGATAACTGCCCAATTTACTTTTATCTGATACCTTGAATAGTTTATCTATGTTTGACTCGTAAACACTCAATTATAGGTTTTTAGTAGTGAAAACTTAAGTAGTTGACAAGGTGACTAGTTGAAGAAATTGCATGTCGATATTTGACCGTTTGCTTAGATGTCTATCTTGATTTGCTAGTGTTATGATGTATGGTATGGATATAAATAAAAGAAGAAAAGTCTCTAAAGAAAGAAAATAAACCACCTATAACTGATAAGCGTGAAGCACCCATGGGCGAGTATTAAGACCACCATGAGGAGAAATGCTACCTTAAAGGGTAGGTGAGTTGAAAAAAAAAAGTTCAAAAAAAAAAAGAAGTAAAAAGAGACAAGGAAAAAAAAAGAAAAACCATACCATACTAAGAACAAAATAAGGCAATTACAGAGCATAATTGAGATATCTAGGTTGGTTTGACCCATCGATCTCAATTTTTAAACAAAATCATTAAGTTGGCTTACTTAGGAATCAAGTTGTGAATGAACCTTTACACACACACACACTGTGAGTTTAGCTTAGATGATTTACTCAAGAATTTGGATTACTTTGAAGGTTCTCTAATTTCATTTATAAGCTTTCTTTGAGGACAATTTTGTGCATAACTATCGAGATTATTTTATTTTATTTACTATTATTTTTATATTTTTGCATGATTGTGTGTGAATAGCGTTTGTGGGTACCGTCGTTGTAAGCCTCACGAGACTATAACTCGTCCACTAGGGTCGCATAGGGGTTTAAAGGCTTGTTGCATACGCTAAATGCAATCGTGATCCCTATGAGAGTGGCTTAGTTAATTTAGTAATTTTTATTTGTTAATTTGTATTTAGTTTTTTTTTTTTTTGTCTTTTGCTCGGGACTAGCAAAATATTAAGTTTTGGGGTGTTTGATAAGTGTGGTTTATACCCACTTATTCCGACGTCCTTAGCCTACTATGTTGTTATGTTTCGAGTCTTTTAATGTATTTTTAGTTTCTTTTATGTCTTATTTATAGGAAGCATTAAAACAACAATAATGGAGTAAATACGAGTGTTTTGGGAACTTTTGGAAGCATCGAACGCGCACGGGAGCACAAAATGCCAGGTGCAGCACCATTGAAGAAAACATCATTGGCGCAGCGGCGTCAGAGTCCAGGCGTCGCAGCGCCTGTAAAAAGATCACTCACCCATACTACATTCCCGAGAGTTTGGCACCGCGGTGCCAAGCCTAGGCGCCGCGGAACAGATGCGTACACACGCGTTCTAGAATTTAGTTTTTAGGTTTCTTAAGATACCCAATGACACTAAGGCTCCATTATAAATACATGATTTCGTCCAAGACTAAGAATGAGGCTAATACACAACATAAAACACAGAAACACATATTTTAAGAGATCCAAGGAGGAGTATTGAAGAGGAACAAGATGGGACAAAGGCGGTGACATCTGAAGAGGATGAGATTCAATTCTGGTTTTATCATCTTATTTGTTTCTTAGAACTCTAATGATTTCCATTAGATTCATGACTTATTTATCATTGTTTTTATCTTTAGTCATGAACTAAACTCCTTAATTCTGGAGAATGATGTAATCGATGTTTGAACCTTGTATTGTTTGTTAATTTTGTTATGAAATTTTATTGAGTTATTTACATTCTTTTGAGTTTAATAATTCTTGATTGCTGGCCACAATTTGAGATGATGTATGTTTAGAATATATCACTCGAGAGAGGAGATTTTGAATAGATCTAGAGAATATGACCTAGGATTTTATAGAGTTCGAGAGAATCTGTAGTTCCTTTGAAGTCGTTAACATAGAAAAACAAAGCGTAACGAGTTGTTAACTACTAGACTTTTATAAAGATATCGAAGTCTGTAGTTGATAATATTTTCACTCGGTACTCGAGAGAGTGAGTGGATATTTTAGGAATCTTGACTTATAAACAATTTAACTGAACAAAGATTAATCGGCATGATAAATACATAAATTACAGCTAGGTGAAATCAGAATCTAGAATCTCTATTGTATTAGTACCTCTTATATAATTATTTTTATATTTATTTATTTAATCTTTATTATTGTTTTCTAAATAAAGTTAGGATTATGAATTGTAGTATTTAGTGCGAGTTAACACAGTCCATGTGGGTTCGACACTCTTAACTCATATTTAAACTAAAACTTGACACCGTACACTGCGGTACGATATAAAATATCACAACAGCACTATATTGTAAATCCTAGGGTCTTTGTCTAATATACACGTATCACTGAATCAGATTCAAATTTGATCTAATCGTAATCAGATATCTAATCGTAATTAAATCGAATAAGTGTATGAAAGACAATGGTGCTACCATTAAATTAGTAATATTATGGAAATAGAATTGCTCATATTTATAAATCGGACATAAATATGATCCGGATGGCACTCTGAGCACTAGCCCTAACAAATACATGTACAAACATACAAATAATATAACATAGAGCAATGATGCCTCTCACTAACCTAGGGTATCAAAAGACTTTACCAAACCCATACAAGAAACATTATTTGCATAAATAATGGGTCGAAACCTTTGGTCAAAGAATCAACAATCATATCATATGTACCGATATGCTATACTATAATGTCACTTTTTTTACTAGCTTCTTTATTGTCAATTTTATCAATTGGCACATCCCAAGATTTATATTCATGCATAATGAATCTATTCGGTATCCGTTCAATGTATGCTTTCTGAGAGAGACCTAATATCTTTCGAGTTCTATCTCTATGGATTTCAATACTTAGAATAAAAGATGCTTCACCAAGATCTTTCATATTAAAATGCCTAGACAATAACTGTTTTACCTCATACAGTATGCCTAGATCGTTACATGCAAGTAAAATATCATCTACATAAAGCATGAGAAAGATAAATTTACTCCCACTGATCTTGATATATTTGCATCTATCGACTTTATTTTCCACAAAGCCTAAATAGGAGATTACATTGTCAAACATTAGGTACCACTGTCGAGAGGCTTATTTAAAACCATAAATAGACTTCTTAAGTTTACAAACAAGATGATTTTCACCATCTTTCTGAAAATCCTTCAGGTGTACCACATAGACATTTTCGCTTAATTCTCCATTTAGGAATGCAGTTTTAACATTCATATGATATAGCTCTAAATTATAATGAGCTACTAGTGTCATGATTACTCTAAATGTATCTTTAGAAGATACTTGAGAAAAAATTTCAGTGTAATCAATCCATCCCCTATGAGTAAATTCATTTGCAACTAATCTGGCTTTAAACCTCTCAATATTCTTTTTAGAGTCTTTTTTGGTCTTATAGACTCATTTACAGCCAATAGGTCTACAACCTTCAGGTAATTCAACAAGCTCACACACACCATTATATCACATAGATTGCATTTCATCATTCAATGCATTCCACCATAAATCAGATTGAGAACTAGAAACAGCTTCTTTAAAAGTTATTGGATCGGTATAATGGCTTATGTCATAATCAATCTCATTTAAATATACTTCATAATCAGATGGAACAACTGTAACGACCGGTAGTTTAGTTTCTATTACGTTGCAGTACTGTGGTGCTGTTGGACGAAGATAATATAAAATAAATTATGTTGAGACTCAAATATACTCATGAGATAACTTTGGGGACAATCGGTAAATTTCTTGAAATCCCGGGACAAGACTATACCGTGTTTCCTTTGGACCGCCCATGGTATTTAGGGAGTAACATTTTCATACGATCTCTGATTTTTATGAATTTATATCGTCGGAAAGCTGAGATTGAGACCTACAACTTCCGCGTTGAATATTTTCCCAAATTTGAACCAGAAGCTAGTCAAAAATGCAATTTAAATTTCGAATGAATAGTGATTTCAGACCAAGTGAGTATAAATCTCAAAACTTCTTCAGTTTTAGACACTCTTCCTTATATCATTTAAGTCCCCCTATATAAAGTTTACACTATACACTAGTTAAAAAAAAGAAATAAAGAAAATAAAATGTAAAAGAGAAGAAGAAAAACGTAAGAGAAATAGAGGGAAGAATGAGAGAAGGAGAATGAGAAGGAGAAGAAAGAAAGAAGAATAAGAAAATAGGGACTGAAAATTGGATGTTGCGCATCGCGACTCGGAGTCATTCCTGCGTCACGACGCGAGATGGAATTTTCCCAAAATTAGTTTTAAACCCCCAGTTCCACCCTAGCGCGTTGAGACCACCCTTAGGGTCTTGTATCAGTTTGAATACATATCTTATATTAAATTATGTCATCATAAACCACATGTATATGAATTTATGGATATATCTTTAAGCATTGTAAAGTATCGAGGACTATTCTACTACGTTGATGCTAATTAAGTTCTCGATTATAGATTATCTGCATGAACGCACTCTCCTACGACGAGGGATCCAATACCAGCCAGATTCTAAATCTGTGAGTGGACCTCTTTTCTTTAACTTGTTTTATTATTAAGTTTTGACATCAGACTTATTTTTTTATTGCCTTAGGGCGTTAGATTTCTTTTATCACTATATTTCATGAAACTTATGATTTAAGTTATGTTTAGTTATGTTTTAGAAAGCAAAGTTTTAAAGCATGAGTTTATGGTTTTCAGGGCATGAGGGAAAAACTCACCCCAGTATGTAACTTGAGATACAGTTGGAATTGACGGATACAGAGGACATGTGCACATGTAGAGGACTAGGGGAACGGCGATACGTAACACCCTAGTGTTGGGTTTCTAAGTAGTCCCAAGATCATTTTAAGCATAAAAACATGTGAATACAAAAGGATATATGGCGGAATCATACTCACTTTGAACGGATGAGAGGATGTGTGAAGAATAAAAATTGCTCCTTTAAGAAGTCTCCAAGCTCCTCTTTGAATTTTGATTTACAAGCTCCAAGCTCAAGGGTTGGTTTCCCTAACACCTTTGATGATTCTTTGATGTGATAGCAACTTAGGAAATTTACAACAAATTTCTTTCTTGTTCTTCCTCCTTGTTCGGCCAAAAAGAGAAAAATGGAAAGAGTGATTTTCTTGTTAAAACCGTGAGAGAGAGAGAGTGAAAATAATGAATGAATTATTTGAATTGATTTCAAAAATCAATTGATATACCAAATCTAAAAATTTGGTAAAAGTCATTCCCATCATTACACACAAATGTGTCATACAAGTTACCATCATTCTTTCACCAAAACCCATCACCAAAAGTAATTAAAGTGACAAGTGATGTGACATGTGGGCCCCACTTGATTCAAAATACAAGTGGGCCCGCGACACATCCCGGGCTCGGGTTCGTTAATTCCGAATTAACGAATTTTCCCTTGCGACGTAATTAAATCAAATTTAATAAATAATTATGCCTAGCAAAATTACTATTCACGTCGCTCGTGAATTAATTCGTTTGTCCGAATTAAAAAATCCATTTTAATTCCGCGTCGAAATCTAATTTCGTTTAATATATCGAATATATTATTTTATCGATTAATTCCAAATTAATCGTTCTCTCTCTTCAAATAGTATTTTATCATAGATAAAATCTCTCCGTAATTAATCCATGATTAATTATGTTAGAATCATACGTTATCGGTGAATCTTCGGGAAGCGACCCAAGAGATCCCTGGATATATTGGCAGTAGTAAATCCAATTATCGGACTATCCGAACACATATGTACCACGTACTACGTTTTTACCGATTTACGAGATATGGTTGGCTTCTAGCAAAGCATCGTGCCTACCCAATTCTCCAGAAATATTTTTAATGGAATATATAATCTTTGTCAGGCGTAGTATACGTAGTATTGTGTATAACGATCCAGTATCGGATGTCACATGCTAGGCCTAGGGCTGGAATAGTGTCTGCCCCGTACGAAGCATATATCGGATTACTAGCAACTAGTCTCTTTAATGGGTAATCATGACCTAGTCATATTATCCCGATGGTTGCAACACATTAGAGCACCAGTTATGTATCCCTATGTGATCATCATCTCCATATGACTGAATTGATACTTCCGTCTTGACATCACATCCAATACACTACAATTCTCAATAAACTCAGAAGAGGCGTACCCAGAACCTGTTAAAGTCCTGGACGACCAAAACCAAAGCGTATTGATTGTCGCAAGTACTAACGATGCAAGTCTCAGGTTAAGACCAAATACACCTACCCTGATGCGGATTCCCATAGACACATAGTCATACTACCAATGGGATCCCACGGGGTCTATCCAGAGCGAAGCTATTTCCGTACCATCGGTAAACACAACCTCCTATCACACTTGCATAAGTATCCAATACTTAAATATATGGAAACTATGTTGTTACGCTTCCATAAAAAGCACAAGTGCAATACTAGTCTATTCCACATTATCGATGTCCAGTCTCGATAATATTACGACTATGGATATTTAATGATTAAACCGTTATGGATTGATACTGTCTCAAATCTTGTAATCCGGAACTAATCATATGGACTTTTATCATTTATATATCCAAGTAAATAAATTACAAAATGATAAAAGGCAATTTTCATTGTCACATAGTTAATTTGTACAAAAACCACAATGTCTTTTACAAATAGTGACGCTATGGGTCATAATTGTCCAACACCTAAATCCTAGTTTCAGAGCCAGGATGTCGGCATAGGTTCGTGTACCTGGACTCTAGTTCAGAGCTTGAGTGATAGTATCGGTCTTCACCCACAGTTCTAGTTTGTGGCTTGGGGGACGGGGATACGTAACGCCCTAAGACCACCAGCTTCAGAGACAGTTAGGCGTATAGGGGGACGACGATACATAACGCCCCTATGCGTTAAGTTTTTCAGATAGAGACACAGATTTCAGAAAAAAGTTTTTCAGTTTTCAGTTACAGTTTTCAGAAAGAGCTTTTAGAAAAGAAAGTTTCCCGAAACAGCAGTTTTATAAGAGATTTTAGAAAGAAGTTCAGAGTTTTATAAACAAAAACCAGTTTTCTTATAAAGCTATTTTATGAGCTTTCAGATTTAGAACCAAATATTTTTATAACAGTTTTTCATTTTTAGTCCAATCACTTAGATTGTATAGTGATCTAACCCTCACTCCAGTTTTTTTTTTAATATTTTGTAGGTTTCTCAGAGGACGAGCCTGGGGGATAGATATTGATGCAGTCACTAAGGATGGAGTCCACCAGTCCAAGTCATAGTCAGAGAGTGTCCAGTCGGTGTTAAGTAAAAGTATTATATTAGTCTTTGTTTGAATCAGTCTTTGTAAAAGCTAGTATTATATGTATACAGTTACAAATATGGTATTTGAGTTTGTATGTTATTTAAGTTTGGGCCACGGTCATATATATAAAAGATAAAATTTAAAGAGTATTAGGAATGATCATAGTTGAGATCCTGAGGCTTATGGGGTTGGAACGGTCTATCCAATGCCGGTTAGCATCTCCCAGATCGGGGATGTTGTAAAGATGGTATCAGAGCATGGTCTAGGGAGTCAGTGACTGCTGTGGGCAGAGTGCTGGGGTCTTGTATACGCCGTATGTCTGGGGATACCCTTATATGAGGCATTATCTCTCCAGTATCTGATCCTCGAGTACGTCCTCAAAGCTCCATAGACAGGTTAGTAAACCTTCTTAGATCATTCAAATAGCATTCCCTGTAAGAACAATTTCACTCTAGATACCGGATAAGAAATCATCTTGAAGTTATACCGATCCAATACCAGAAGAATAAACGAGCTATGGAAACAGATAGTAGGATTTTAAGTAAATTATCAAGAGAGTGAGAAAGGAAAGCTATAAGAAAGTATAAGAAGATACATAAGAGTATAAGTAGCCATAGATAAAGAAAAGTAAGGAAATGGAATAAGGCAGAGAAATTTTGAGGATATCCATCCAGGAATATGCAAGAGAATAGAAAAGCCCGAACTAGTAATAGAGTGCTCAGAAGTAAGATCTCTTCCCTCCTCAAAACACTTCTCAATTGAATGAACCAGTATCTTCAAGTACTTCCTATAGATAGTAAAGTCCCATAAATACCCATTTAGGAAAATAGGAAGAGAAAGAAAAGTTAGGAAGTGGAGTAAGATACAGAAGGTAGATATCTAAGTAATTGGAGTAGTAAAAATAGATAGAGAATGGAAACAGATAAGAAATGTCGAAATCTATAGCAATAAGAATCAGAGACATGGAGTTAAGTAATAAAGGATGGTACCATAACTAGTAGAAAAGATGAGTGTAGCAAGACTAAACCAGAATAAAAAAAGTTGAGTAGATCTAAAAAAAAATGGGGGCTTCTTTCCCTCAAGCGAGATACATTTCTTCCTCAGAAGAATTCCCCCGAGTCGATCCAATATTTTTCTAAACCATCTCGTATAGATAGCAAGTTTTCCCGAATAATCAAGGACCGCCATAAGATAGAAGAAGTAAGAAATCAAGAATTTCGTCAAGACTTCTAATAGATGAAAAATGTATAAGGATAAAGATATTTGAGACCTTCAAAACTCAGACCCATGGGCAAACAGGATGAGTGGAACTGAAACAACAGTTAGTTATCCTAGCCAATGGATCCAATAGATAAGGCCTTGACATATCTACATCCTCACTCTATCGAGATACCTGTTAAGGAATATATTCGAGCAATATACTCCATCAGGACATAAATATTAGAACAAGGATGAAGAAGTTCCCCGAGCCATAAAGAAAATGACCAATGAGATGTAAGCAGTTCCTATTAGCATGGATATAGACGACCGTAAGAAAACCCAACGGGAGTCTATTTTAAGAAACAAAAAGGACCTTAAAAGACAAACCACATAGAAGAAGGATCAAGGAAGCTTCGAGAATATAAAGAAGGAAACCCAAGGTAGCTCAAAGATTAAGGTAAACTAAAGTAAGGTTTCCTAGACCAGTAGAAGATCACAAATAGATCAAATATCGAAGAACCTACAGATAAGCGAGTCAGTAGAGATCCGTAGAAGAATATAAGAATAAACCTGTGAAGTTGGAGATACTTAAGAAGTGATAAGAGTACCAGTAAGGACAATAGAATAAAGTGGATCAAATCAAGATTTATAGCAAAGAACATAAAGTTTAGATCTAAAGAAACAAATAAGAAGAATGACCCATCATTAGTCTTAGTAGCAAGGAGTAAAGTAAGAAAATAGGATATGCAATGGTATGAGAAACGCGAGGAATAACAAGAAAACTCAGTGTATTCAGGTGTGGAGATAATTATAACAAGAAAATAATAGAGTAGAGAATCGATGATAATTGTGAGACCCTAGAGTCTAATAAAGAAAATAACCAGTAAGGGATAGTAATTGATAGATTAGAAAAATCACGATATGGTTCGACAACTAGGTCGATGAATCCAAAGAAATCATGACAATGAAAATGAGAAAGGAAAGTTCAACACTACAGTAAGTTGAGCGAGATGCAAAAACCTTCATAGAAACAAATGACCCTCAAGAAAGTAAAGATATTAGAAGAACAAAAAGGTCATGCAGAATGATTCGTAGGAATATAATGAACAACTTATAAGAATCTCATGGTATTGAGAAAAATGATTTTAGGAAAAAGAGTAGTGTATGGATCAAAGATTTAGTAGGAAATACCCTTAGTAGTTGAAGTAAGTAGAGTTTTCAAGGGAGTTAAGGAATAAGGAATTGAGGATTTATTGAGGAATAAAAAAAGAACCTTTGTAGCAGAATGAGTCCCTTAAGAAAGATAGCAAAGAGAATATAGTAGTATTCAGAAAGAATATAGTAATCACAGGAAATTAATCAATAGAAAAGATAAAGTGACAATATAAGGAACTTATTAGGAAGTATACCTTTAGAAAGATTTTGTATGAAATGTGGAGTGAGTGATTGATTGATGTAGATGACTGGGAGTAAGGTAAGAAAAAAAAAGTCAGATAAGTTTTAGTAAAGACCCAGTGTAGGAAAAAACCCAGACAGGTGTACCAAAAAGACCTAGGCATAGAGAATGTGTCACCGAATCCACCGAAACATAAGAGCCTCAAGACTAGTTCCCACTTTTCCAACTCTCGACCAACATCGGTAACAAAGATGACCTGAAGCGTAACCTTAATATAATCCAAAACCAAGTATAAGTATAATGATAAATAATTGAAACACAAGATTCTTACTGATAGCAGTTTAAGTTATAGAATGAAGAATAGGAGTAAATGAAAAGGTTAGCTGACACAAGGATTGAAAGTGAAATTGTCAAGCGCGCAACAACAAACAAGAGAGGAAATATTAAGTAAGTATTGACAGAAGTGTAAATGATATAGAACCGAGAAAATAAGTTTATCATAATATGGAAATCATAAAGAGAAGACATTCTAGCATGCAATCGAGTATAGAAGATGAGTTGATAAAGGAATAGTAAAGAAAGATCAAGGAGATTAGACCTACAGATGTAGTCCAATAATGAACAAGTGAAGCATTGAGAGTCAGAAAGGAAGTTGTTAAGTTTAGAACACTGTACCAAAATAAGGTATTAGCCAAGTGATAACCGATATTTCAAGAAACCAAGGTCTGAGGAAATGATAGGTGGTAAAGAAAGAAGACATTCCCAGGTAAAAAGGCAGAAACATAGACCAAGAAAGTTCTTAGTAGATAGTAGAATGAAGTGAAGGATGAAAAGAGTACTAAGAAAAGTTTAGAGAGTGAAACTGTTAAGGTACAACAACGGCAACAAAGAATACATAATAAGTAAAAGGTAATGATAAGTAATAAAAAGGAAAAATTTTGATTGAGTAATCATATAAGGTACCCAGCCCTAGCTTAAGATGACCAAACCACTACGGGTTTGGGATGGTTTAGCCGCGGGTATGGGTGGTTTGGTATGTTCGTATCATAGTACGAAAACGAAGAGAAATAGGTTAGTGCGAAGCTGTTATTGTCATAGTATGATTTTTCGAACTACGGAATAGTGATAAGGTGGTGAGTAATGAATTTTGTAAGCAAAGTACGAAAGGATATAAGCTTTAACAAGGACCAAACCAAGAGGTACCACTATTAAGTTATCCAGGAGTAACGCTTTAAGTACAAGTGGTATTAATAAACAATATTAGTAAGTTAGAAAACTCAAGCCCTTTCAGAGAAGCATAAATTTTGGAACTTAGAAAAAGAGGCTTATAAACTGTTGAAGGTCGCAAGTAAAGTATAGAAAGTTGATAGCTAAGTGATGAGAAAGAATAATAAGATCAAGTTGGACAGATGGAACAAAGGAATGCTAAGTACAAATAGAATCTTTAGTAAGAGTCAAGGTATCAACCACTAAGAATCTGATCAAATTAAGAAATTACGGAGCATAAGTGAAGACCTATAAGAAAGAGATTTTGGAGATAAGATATATTGAGTACATCTAAAGGTCGAGAAAAGAAATAGTCATGGATACTCGTTAGAAGTCTTACACAAAGAGAAAAGAGGAAAAATCAAGTAGCTAGTAGAGGTTAGAGACAAGAAGATAAGTATAGTAGAATCTTTAGATATTCTTGAAACTAAGAATACCACGAGTTAGACACCAAAAAGGATTCGAGGACGAATCTTATATAAGAGGGGAGAATTTATAACGACCGGTAGTTTAGTTACTATTACGTTGTAGTACTGTGTGCTGTTGGACGAAGATAATATAAAATAAATTATGTTGAGACTCAAATATACTCATGAGATGACTTTGGGGACAATCGGTAAATTTCTTGAAATCCCGGGACGAGACTGTACCGCGTTTCCTTTGGACCGCCCATGATATTTAGGGCGTAACTTTTTCATACGATCTCTGATTTTTATGAATTTATATCGTCAGAAAGCTGTGTGATTAAGACCTACAACTTCCGCGTTGAATATTTCCCAAATTCGGACCAGAAGCTGGTCAAAAACGCAAGTTAAATTTCTGATGAATAGTGATTTCGGACCAAAGTGATAAAATCTCAAAATTTCTTCACTTTTCTACACTTCCGTATATCATTTAAGTGGAAAATGTACAGGAAAATTTTGAATTGGGTCATTTGATTAAAGATAAATAATAGGCGGCATAAAATATTCAAGAAAATGAGAGCTCTTGAATTGGGTCAATTGATTATATTGTATATTTACTTGATTCACTATGGAGACAACACGAGCCCATTCACTCTTGTCAAATGTTCGGAGATCCTCTCCATCAACGGTTATACGACCTCTTGTTGGCTGCAAGTATGAGAAATCAGCTAGCGTGCATAATCCCACATTCTATTGTGAGGAGAACAAAGGATACAGAAAAAAGAGTGTTGCAAAACCTCATAGAAACGTGCCAATAGCTGTACTATTGTACTTTTGCCTGCTCCACTTGGACCCACTAGAGCAGTCACAGTTCCACATTTTAGTGTCAAATTAAGACCATTTAGGATTTCCATATCAGGTCTTAAAGGATAAGAAAAGTGCACATCTGCAGAACAAAGTAGAGCATATAGTATATGAATTCATTGTAGGAAATATTAAAAAGACAACAGCCATACTGTTATCAGTGTCCCAAAATTACTCAATGATACTGGTATCACCATCCCAAAAATAGATTTAACAATGGACTGATTGGGGCGGGGGTGGTTTAACTGTGTCCCCTTGTGATCTGAAAGCTGTTTGAAAATAGCAAACCAAACAGCTTGTAATAAATTGCACTTCCAAAGTTCAGACTTTTTAAGCTAAAATGTGAGCTCATTTAGATAAATATTACTTCTTGCTACAGAACTTCAAATTGAACCAGAAATTATATTTATCTCACAAGAGCCAAGTAACTCATATTGAAGGATAGCAAGAAGACATGGATCTATGTGATTTCTTATCACTAAAATCAATACCAAAAATTTGAACAAACATCAACATGCATCAAAGAAGTAATGCAAAACAGCATAAAAATATACTTCAAGACAAACATCACCAGACCAAGCGGCGTCGCAGACTTTGCTGGTTGATTTCAAATCTGACATGTAACGCATATTCTGATGTGATGTTTCCATTTGAACCATCGAATAAGAACAATTTAATATTTTCATCTTGAACTGTTTTTGCTGAATTTCTCTTTCTAAACCATAAGCAAGTGCTTCATCAATTTCTGTTGTAGATAAGACAGAATTAATTCTCTCAACAGCAGCAAAAGTCCCACGTAGATCTCCAAATGTGTTAACCAGACTTGCACCTAAAAGGCATGTTACATCATGTAACATTTATTGAACGTAAAAGTATAAGGATGTGGAGACAGCACAAAAAGAGAAAAGGACTTACAGCAAAGGTTAGGGTGAAAGTGTACCCAATAAAGAAGCCACAATACCGACAGAGAGTTCACCCTGCAAGCAACAACGTGAAATCTCATGACGGAAGGGGGGAGAGAGAGATAGAGGAATTAAATAACAACTCTAAAGTAATATTGTCAGGCTGTAGCTGTCAACATACATCAATATGTGATAGAGGTAACCAGCACAATACGATAAGTATACCTACAGTAGAAAATTTGACAACAACACTAAATCTATTCCATGCATTATGCGGGTTGCATTGCAAAGTGCCTTCAATTGCTGTCATTGAAAAATGTAATTATGAAGTATAAGAAAACCGTGTTGTAGTAAAAGAAATAACAATAAATGAAATGCATGAATCAGGGGATCATGGCATATTCCCTAACAGGGAAACCATGATTCTTCGGATTTAAAAAACTTGTAAAAAATAACCAAGCGCACATACAGAGGTAGATAGACATCTTGTACCTTATAATAAACACATAGCCATAACTAATATGAACAATTGATATTCTTTGAAGTTTGCTGAAATATTAACCTTAGTAACAAATACAGTCAGAACTATGAAACTAAGCACGAGAATGTAGGGAATCAGATTGATTTCGGATTCGCATTTAACAATTAAAATAACCAAGAGAGAAGGTTTTACAAGCTTGAAGTTCTTACCGCCTTCACTTTGCTTCCTCCAAGGCAATACAATGCCAACAGAGAAATATAAATAGCAACCCTAGTCAGAGATTCGTTTAAAGATTTGAAAGTCCCAAGCTTTATGCCACTTTTCTGATAAGCAAGAACCTGCAAACTCAATGAAACAAAGGGAAGTGCATTAAAGAAGCTTCATATCTCTTTAACAGCAGCTGTTAAATAAAACGAGAATTTTAGCAATTATATGTATATATATAATTACCTGGCCACCAAACATTAACATTTGGCTTTTCACCACCAAAAGATCTCACCTATAACAGAGAAAAAACAACTGAGTTTATAAAATATCAAGTGTATATCCAATTCTTCCCGCCCCCTCTAAATGTAAATACAGACCTTGCCAGTCCATTATTAACACCTGTACATTTTAGCTATTAAAATAACCTTAATAAAATTCACAATGACGAATAGATACTAATAGCAAGCATACAAGTACATACAGTTCGAATTGCAGAGAAAGTTTCAGTCACACAATCAGAAATAGATGCTTGGGCCAGTCCATGAGCTTTAAAGACAGGCACAGTTGATCGCTTGTATACAGCTTGAGATAATAATAATAATAGTCAGCAGCAAACAGAAAAATGAAACAGTAAAGATATAACATGGATTGCCCAAAAAAGTATGGTGAAGATTGAGTGCCACTACTAAATAAAATTTGGGCATTTGTTGGAAGAGACGGGCTGTATGTAAGACTAGATTTATCCATCACCGTAATAGATACATATAGTCAATAGTGAAACATTGCCCAGTGGATAAATGATTACAGAAAAGCTATCCTAAGCCTAGTCAGAACTACAAAATCATTTATGGTTCAGAATATTGACAACAGTAACTCTAGGTATGATAAAATCAGGAATTTGAAAGCGAGATGTGAATCTCTGTTAAGCCACAATAAATAAATACAAATAAGATATCAATGCAATGATTTACAATAAAAATTTAGACAAATGCAGATATTAAAATAAACGGCATATTCCTATAGATTTTTTTTTCGAAAGGAATATTCGTATAGACTTAATAAAGAATAATAATGCAAACTTTGAACATGAGAAACTGAAAACTACAAAGAAAGTGTATTTACCAACTAAAACAGACACAGTAAGCATCAGTATGCCGAAAATTGGAGCAAGTTGGGGGGCTATAGTGAACAGTATGCATATAGTCCCAATAACCTACAAGATGAAAAGAACATTGATGATATAAAGACCTATGCCAGATTATATGTCATTCTCTTAGAGGTAATAAGGCAGAGAGCATTTATTAGCAACCAGCCACATATAATAAGAGTATTTTGAAGTACCGGTTCTAAACTCACACCGAGGCTCAGGACAATTAAGCTACTTTAGATGTGAAAGATAAGTGGAATCCATCAGGATGAAAGATAACTAACTACATGATTAATTGTCAGCTGTGAAAAGCTCACTTTCACTTAGTATATAGTGGCTTGCCTCAGAAAGTGCCCTAAATCCACGATCTCTTGAAATGTTCTCACTGACAAGAGCTTTAAGAGAACCCAAATCAGACGTCAACAAACCACTGAGTTCACCAACCTATAAGAAGAACACACATCTTTACTCAAAAAAAACAGAATAAACTGTCAAGAGGGAATTTCCCCTCGCTGAGAAATCAAACATCAAGACTCTGCCTGCATAAGCACCACCCCAAAAAATTAACGAAATCAAACATTATATCAATACACATAACCACCTCTTACTAGAGAAATCATCAAATACAGTCACAAACCTTGTACCGATCGAAAAACTCTGCCTGCATAAGGAACAACCCCAAAAAAATTGAGTGAATTCAAAGCTCAAAGTAAAGCTTCAAACAATTCAAAGTTGAAAAACATAACAAGCATTATACCTTCTGTATCAATACTCTTCTAAAAATCTGAGCTCTAACAGTTGCCATCACTTTTTCCATACAGTATTCATATTTATAACAAAAACGACAGTGAGAGATTGGCACCAAAGCATACAGTAGTCCGACCTTACTAAGTAGCCTCCAAAGTGGATCTGGCCTTGCACCTATTAGCACTTCAAAATATCTTGACAATGCAAAGAATCAACCAAACATTTTCTGATACGTTATAGAAAATATCTTGACAACTCACATATTAGGGTGTTTTTAAAAACTGGTGTACAGTTCTTCAATATAACTTTGAGAAGGAACGACAACTAAAGTGTTTGGTAATGATTTCATTTGATAATACCCATAAATTAAAAGCCACAACAACTGAATCACAATTGAAATTAAAAAAGAAAAAAATGTGGCTACGAATACAACTATAAAAATCAATTCAAATAGGGTATGTTTGGGATTGAAGTGCGGATAGTTGCTATAGAGTAGAATCGCAGTCACTTAGCTACTATCTCTGTTTGGTGTTGTGATTAGAAAAGTGGGGTGAACAAACGGTGGTTCATAAAAATGCTACGCGCTTTTTTAATATTGATGGTGGGGAAAAATTAAAAAATTTTAGCTTTTGTAATACTCAATTTTTGAAAGAAATTTGCAATTTCTCATCATTAAACAAACACATACAAATTGTGTGTTGAACCAAACACATCCACAATACCAAAGAGACACTGTGTTTTCAAAATTACGAAGAAGCATAATGGTTATGAAGCTAAAATATGTTCTTTATCCAAAAGCTCAAAATTTTCTATTATTTTTAAAAATTAATTACAACAAATATTAGCAAAAAAAGACGAGTTGTACCAGAGAATATGGGCATGGAGAGAGTACATGTGGTGCATCCAACGAGAGTCAATACTGAGAGAACAGGCCTCAGCTTGTGCTTCAGCAACAGACTCCACAACAGCCCCAAGTAATCAAACTCGGCGGGAGAATGAATTTCCTCGCTCGGAGAATCCGATTCGTCTATCTTCGGGTCGGGCTCGCTGACAATCGGGTCAGAAGCAAGTCCGGGTAACGTAAGCACAAGTGATTGTCCATTTGGAATCGAATGATATAAAATATCATAATTTATTTACATTAATACATATATATATTAATTTATTTTCTAAAAGTGACATCAAATTAGACAGCGTTATTTTTCTATGCTAATTAAAAATAACAAAGACTAGCAAAAGGAAAGTAATATATAAATCGAAACAAATAAAGAAATCGGTGAGCTCAAATCTATATTTGATTCGTTTGATAACCGAATTAAATTGAATTAATTCATTTACTAAATGAATCAATTTTCCCAAATCCATAATCCTTAATACAAATCAAATCAAACGAATAACAAATATTAACCCAATCGCTGCCCTTAATAAATATTCCTTATTTTAGTAGAGTCAAATAGAGATTATCTCAAACATAATCTAGACTTTTCATTAATATATAAGAAATATTTTAATAAAATTTCAATTAAACAAATGATAAAAATTATCTACTTCTCATGTATGCTCGACTCCTCTTAGAGTGGCACTGGAGAAAGTCGACACCAACGATTTGCTGAGTCAATGTACCCAAAATCTTAAAAAAAAAAAAAAAAACAAACAAACAAAACTTTAATGTGTTTTTACCCCTTTACCCATAAGAGGACTCCATTTTAAGAAATCTAGAGCAACTCAAGACTGCCTCTACCTCCTCTGTCAATCACCACAGCATGAGACCGCAAAGTGCACACAGATGACATTACCATTTATCACATAAAGGAAGGATTAACAAGTGAGCCGAGCAAAATTCTTCCGGTCAGTGACCAAGTATGCAAACCAAACCATTTTCATCATCACGAGCAAGAGAAATTATTGTTCAACTTTTGATGGAGACGTTTACAAGCTTTGGACGTGGTGTTTTTTATCCACTCCACTTTGAGACCAAGTCCAGCGAGTTCAGGTACATCAATAGAACCTTGAAGCTCCAAATCAGCTACAACCTGTTGGTTTTCTGCATTCCCTTCCAGTAAGTTCCTAACACACCAAATGCCCCACTCCCTTAAAAATGGGTTATCTTCATCGGTACACACACTGTTGTAATAAAAGTAGAATCCCATTTCTCTCTCTAATTCATCTTGTACACGCTTCCTTCTGTATGCACAATTGCCAATAACTGCTACGATGTCCTTTCGAAATCCTATGTATGGACACGTCTTGGCTGAATGTGTGCTAGTCCTCTCTTGGTTCTCACTCAGTCTCGTAGCTTTCCGGATTATTGCTGGAGGCTCAAGGTCCCGAAGCAAAGATAAAAACAGTTCAATGAATTCCTGGGATTGTAGTGAATCAATGACATCAGCACGACCATCGAACCTGGAAACCCGCCGGATCCTCCCGTGCACAGATGTCCCGCAAAATGGAGAGTGAATATCCAAGAACATTGGTCGCAGTAGATACTGTGGGAAGACTGGGCGAGCCTCTGAGAAAAAACCACAAGCCCAACAGATCTCCTAATATTCTCAGAACACACAGTGCGAAGACATTTGGAACAATGATCTCTTCAATACGCTCATTCACTATCTCTGATACAATTCTTAAAAGAAATGTTTTGCTCTGATGAAAATGTATCTTCACTCAAGTTTCCAGATACACTTACTTGGCATAATTTGGAGAACAGTGAGGGAAGTGTATTTCCTCTACGCACACTCTTGAGACAAGTAACTTGAACCAATTCTTTGAAACCACTAGAGAAACAAACACGAGAAATTGTGAGAATTCAGTACTTACTATCTTTGCTAGGTTAACACAAGCATTGAAAACAATTTAGACTGAAATAAAGAAGGTAAACATTTAAAGCTGGAGAAAGATCAAATTTACCTGAAGAAGCAGTGTGCACAATTTCTGCCAAAATAGGAAACCCTTTATCTCCACAAAGTTCCTCAAACAATCCAGGGCTTCCATCACAACACGTATAATAATCATACACAACGGATCACAAGTCTCCTGACTTCGTATTCCTGCAAGTCTGACAAACTCATTTGGGAAGAAATAGACACCAAATGGCTCGCTGATGTTTCTCTCCAGCCAACGAAACATTTGCCAAAACTTGCAATGCCATTCGAATGATCCCATGATCTTTAACAGAATCGCTCCTGCTGACCTCAAAACTCTCAGAACAATCTCAACTCCATTTTGCTCAATAAATGAATTCTGATTGGTAATTTCTCGGCAGAAAGGTTTCTAAGGAGCTTCAAGGATAGTAAAAGATATTGGCAACCAGTGGAGTAAGATATAGATTGAATAAGTTGGAGGACGTTAGAAAGAACATTCTTGGAAGCAAGGGCAGAGCGACCAACAGCAGTTCTTGACGATTCTATAAGAATTTCTAGAGCCTCTTTCAATGAAGACGAGTTTGAAGCGGCTAAAAATGTACGGAGGACATCTTTGGCAAAGCTATACCCCAATAATGATGCATCGTCCATCATCTGACCAATAAATAAAAAGGCAATAGAAGGTAACAACTCAGCTCAAATGCTCAAACACTATCATGACAATAAATCCTGCCCAATAGCAAATGAGATTACTGGGTGTTACAAGTTTTAAATAATGTCATAACTAAATGGTTCATCACTTAAGAAGCAAAAGTTCTTAAAGAAAATGAAATTAATGTCAAGTTCAGAATATTTCAAATATTTAGACAAAATTGTGTTAGGATAGAGGACATTGCTATCCATTTAATTAATATCACAATTTATGGGTTGCAAACAATATGTGGGGGAAAAGAAAATAAAAGTTCAAGCCTTACAATTTCTTAGTAGTTGAACCATCACAATAATTCAAACTATTTCTGATGATTCTCTAGTTCAACAATTGTTTTCGGATCGAGGCGCCCGCCTCACCGCCTCGAGGAGGTCCGCCTCACGCCTCAATGGCCGGCCGCCTCGAGGCACCGCCACGTATTTTTAAACATTGGTTTTATTATTCAGTTTTTAGTTTTTTAATTAAAAAACAGATTCAATGAGACACCAACTCCAACGAGCCTCGCCAAATAGGCGCAGTGGGGCTCTGCGCATTTAATAACTATGGGAATGACAACATAAGGTATATGGTATATAAATTTGAACTCTGCTCAGCAAACTAAATTTGCAAACTGCACTACTATAGAAGTATAAAACTCTAGCATTATGATATCAATGATTGAAAATTGGTTCATAAAGGATCTCCTGTTACAAGCAATTATTTTCCTTTTCTTTCACTTCTTCTTCAGACATTCTTAGTTTAACCAGCAGATCATAAACTAATCTTCACCAATAAGCAATCGGAGTCTAATAAGATCTGTAATTAATTCAACTAGAAAAAACAAGAAAAACAAACCTGTCCAGATGCACAATCCCAAACTCTAACAGTCTCATCTTTGCCACCCGAATAAAGCTTATCCGAACCTGAGGGCAGTGTAATCCCACTCACAACCTGTTTTACAATTATTAACCCATCAATTAAATCTCTAAAAAACATTCAACAAACTAAAATTGAAAATAAATAAATAAATAATTTACCTTTTGGTGCCCTTCAAGCTGAGTCAACAACTTGAAATCATCACCAAACAGTCCAGGAATGCAAATACTTGCACTTTTTCCTCCATACAACAATTCCCTTGAACCCAATTTCTACACAATTTATCAATCTTTTAATCGCCCTATTATTATATTACCCGCCCTATAAATATTATTATTATTATTGTTATGACTACTTCTACCCCACTTCGTAGCAGCCCCGTTAGCCGTCGCTGCCGGCGGCATCGGCAATTCTCTGTGCAAGTACGGACAAGGAAACCGATTACACTTTCCAGCACGCCAAAAGTTACAAACTTTTTGCTTCGTATCGGCCGTTGAGGGCCCACCACCACCTCCATCTCCTCCCAGTCGCTGGAACCCGCGCTTGTATCCTCCGTGCGCGTCTAAATCCATAACTTATTATGAATAATAACGTAATAACAGAAAGAAGACGAGAATAATAATAATAATAATAATAATAATGAAATTGCTCGAATCTGACGCGTAGGAAGCCCCGATTGAAATTGTATGTTATCATAACCAAAACCCTAAGGGTATGTTTGGTTTAAACGAATGGGAGGGGAGGGGAGGGGAGGGATTTTAATGGAGGGGATGTGATGAATTTTAATTAAATATGTGTTTGGTTCAAAGGAGGGGAGATGAGCGTTTTTAATTAAATATATATTTGGTTGGGGAGAGATTTTAAAATTAATTTACTATTTTATCCTTATAGCATGTTATAAATAAAAATATAAATAAAGTAAAACAATATAAGTAGGGATAATTTAATAATTACATTTAAAATTTTAATTCACAAACTTATTTGGTAACTGTGTTCTTACGTACTTTGAGTATTTATTCTTAAACGAGTTGGACTCGAGCAAATCAAATCGTTGTTTGAACATTGGATGGTTATTAATTCAAAGATTAATTAATTTGATTAGATTGATTGAATAACATGCTTTGTGTGAATACTTGGATGTATTTGTATGAATAATGTATCGTATCGGATATTAGAAGGGTGGGGGAAATTTTGGAAATTGTTGTAATAAATTAGAATTTATTAAATTGGACTTGTGTGTCCAGCCTATTATCTCTTTTCTCTGTGTATTTCTCTTTTCACCAATTCTCCTCAATGCAAATGAGGTTTCTTTAATGTATTATGTAATTGGGTAGAAGTATGATAGTGGTAGCGATAGAGAGGAAATGAAGAAATTTGTTCTATGAATAAATTTTTTATATATTCATCCGTATATCATTATTAATTTATTCGTGCCTTATTATGCTTTTAGAATGTATGTTTAAGGGTGTATGATAAGACCTAATCAAGATAATAAATTGGTTGCCAATTTAGGCGAAAAACCCTCATCAAATACTAAGCGTTTTCCTTCCATTGAGTGGTTCTTTCTCAAGATCCAAGATTGGCATTGGTTTGTTGGCAAAGTCAAGATCATTGTCCATCGCAGATGTGTTTGAACCACGAAAGCTTTGTTACATATCGATGTCTTGGGCAGTTGTGATTTGTTGGCCAAAGTCAAGGTCACTTCTGTACATCGACGTGGATTACGAAGCTTTCCCACTGTCAATGGGTCGCGCTTAACTGGAATCATTAAGTTTATTGAGCCAAAGCCAAGGCTTTGTTGATTTAGAGGAAAAAGGTTAGGAAATATATATTGGATATATATCTCGGACATGGAGGTCCACCTACCGGATCTAGGAATTTGATGTGATCCAATTGATCTTAGAGATCTACCTAGTTAAGTTTCATACAGCTTGTTGGCCAAAGTCAAGGTTGTGTGTTATTTAACGGGATCATAGCCCACTAGGAAACTAGGTTTCCCGAGTACTCCACAGAGGGTTAGAGGCTCGCCGAAAAATAGTGGGAGGCCAGTATTAAAATTGCAATTTTGTTTAATATTTTCTTACACGCGCTCTTTTAATTTATTTATCGTTGTTATAAATATATTAGTTGGACTAATATCGAATATTGCTTTCTTTGAACATACTCCATTTGTAGTTGGTTAAATAGTTGGACTACAGTCCAAATATGAAGGAAGTGAATGCGAGCAAGGCCCCGACTTCAGGTATGTTGGTTATTGTAATAAACGTGTCCACTACTGGTTTTAAAAATTGGATTTTTGATACTACATGTGGTATATACATATGTACTGATGTGCGGGATATGCTGATTAGTAGAAGACTGGCTTCAGATGAGATCGACATGCGAGTCAGAAACGGGACGAGAGTCACTGTTTTGGCTGTTGGAACCTAAGTTTTGGAACTGCCCTTTGGGCATGTACTTAAATTAGGAAACTGTTATAATGTACCTAGTTTGACTAGAAACATTATCTCTATATCTAGTTTAACCCGTTGCGGGTAAACCTTTATGTTCCAGAACACTGGGTGTTTTGTTTATAAAGATGATATTGAGATATACACATTAGATGTGAATGACAGTATTTATATTTCGAATATAAATGAATCTCAAACATATAACATGACAAAAAAAAGCTCAAACTGAGTAAATCAGATGAGACTTATTTGTGACATTGTCGTCTGGGACACATTAACAAGACTTGTATATCCACACTTTCAAATAGCAGATACTTGGATGGATTTGATCATAATTCATATGATGTCTGCGAATCTTGTTTATTAGGCAAAATGCTTAAAACGCCTTTTAGCAGTAAAGGTGTACATGCCACCAAGCTGTTAGCCCTCGTTCATGGTGACGTATGTGGGCCCATGTCTAGCTAGGCTAGAGGTGGTTATCAATACTTCGTAACCTTCACGGATGTTGCATCGCGTTATGGTTATGTGTATCTTATGAAACACAAATCAGAAACTTTTGATAAATTCAAAGAGTTTCGACACGAAGTAAAAAAAACAGACCGGAAAAAGTATTAAAAATATTATGGTTGGACCGTGGTGTAGAATACTTAAGCAATGAGTTTCAAGATTACTTGAAAGAGTATGGTATTTTTTCATGGTGGACTCCTCCCGGAACACCTCAATTGTATCCGAACGGAGAAACAAACTTTGTTGGACATGGTAAGGTTAATGATGAGTCGCACTGGGCTATCAATTTCCTTCAGGGGATACGCATTGAACAGTGCAATACTTATTTTGAATAAAGTTCCGTCAAAGTCTGTTGGACAGACTCCATATGAAATATGGACAGGAAAGAAACCGAGTTTCTCATTCCTAAAGATTTGGGGATGCTGGGCATATATTAAATGTTTGGATGGTGCCAAACTAGAACCCAAATCGGATAAGTGCCTATTTGTAATTGGTTATCCTAGGGAAACCAATTTCCACAACCCACAAGAGAACAAAATATTTGTTGCTCTCCATGCGGTTTTCCTTAGAGGAATTCCTAAATGCAGTGGTAAGTAGGAGGAAAGTGGAACTCGATGAAAATCGGAGTGATACTGTTTCTAGCACTGATTCCCGTACAGAACACGAATAATTCATCAGGGATGAGACTGTTCCACAATATTCTAATACACAAGAACCGCGTAGGTCGGAGAGAGTCAGAAAACAACCTAAGAGGTATTGGTTTCTGATCTCACCTCATGAAGATATTAATTTTATTGAGGAATACAAACCGGCTACGTATGAGGAATTGATACAAAGTATCGACTCCATTTATGGCAAAGTGCCATAAAGTCCGAAATGGATTCCATGTATATAACCAAGTTTGGACACTGGTTGATGTACCAGAATGCATTGTGCCTATTGGTAACTAATGAGTCTTCATGGTGAAGACATATATGGATGGCAACAAATAAAAAGTACAAAGCTAGGCTTGTTGTGAAAGGGTATCGTCATCAACATGGTGTTGATTACGACGAAACATTTTACCTGTTGCCATGATTAAATCCATTCAGATAATGTTTGCTATTGCTGCATATTTCGATTATGAAATATGACAGATGGACGTCAAAACCGCTTGCCTTAACGGAAACCTTTTGGAGGATGTTTTATATAACAGTCTGACGGTTTTGTCGTACCAAAATATGCAAACAAGGTTTGCAAGTTAAATCGATCCATTTATGGATTGAAGCAAGCATTGCGTTCTTTAAACCAACGTTTTGATGAGATCATAATGGTATATGGTTTCATTCAAAACGATGATGATTCTTGTGTATATAAGAAGGTTAGTGAGAGCGCACTGACAATGATTGTCCTAGACATTGATGATGTATTGCTTCTTAGCAATGACATTCCCATATTTAAATCGGTGAAAGCTTGGGTTTCATTAAAATTCTCCATATAAAAACTTGGGAGAGGCAACCTTTATTCCAGGAATAAGGATATACTGGGATAGATCTAAAAATTATTGGCACTCTCCGAGAACTCATACATTGACAAACATGTACGCGACCTGGTGTCTCATATGCTTTGAGCATGTGGAGTCACTATCAGGCCGATCCAAGTGATAGTCACTGGATTGATGTTGAGAACATCTTTGAGTATCTTAGACGAACTAAAGATTCTTTCTTAATTTATGGAGATGGAGAACTTGAGGTGACTGGGATCACCGATGCAAGTTTCCAAACCGATAAAGATGACTATAAGTCGCAATAAGGGTACATATTTTGTTTGAACAACAGAACAGTGAGCTGGAAATCTTCCAAGCAAGATACTGTTACCGATTCAACAATAAAAGCGGAATATATTACTGCAGCTGAGGCAGCAAAAGAAGCATTTTGGATCTATAAAATTCCTAATTAGATTAGGAGTAGTTCTGTTAGCAGCTGAGCTGGGCTACAACACAGGCTAAAGAATTACGTTCTCATCAATGGTCCAAGTATGTACTTCGATGGTTTCATCTGATTCGTCAGATCATACATCGTGGCGATGTCAAGATCGAAAAGATCATTTCAGATGATAACCTTGCAGATCCGCTGACGAAAGCGATATCGCAGCAAAAGCATGAGCGACCCGTACATAGTTCAAGTGTTAGACACTTGAGTGATTGGCTATAGGCCAAGTGGGAGATTGTTGGACATTTATGACCCATAGCATCACTATTTGTAAAAGACATGGTGTTCTTTGTACAAATTAACTATGTGACAAAGGAAATTATTGTTTTATCATTTGTAATTGGATTACTTTGATATATAAATGATAAAAGTCCATATGATTAATACCGGATTAATAAGATATGAGACAATATTAATCCACGAAAGGTTTAATCATTAAATATCTCTAGTCGTAGTATTATCGAGACTGAACATCGATAATGCGGAATAGGCTAGTATTGCACTTATGCCCGTTATGGAAGCTTAACGATATAGTTCTCATATATTTAAGTATATGATACTTATGCAAGTGTGATATGAGGTTCTGTTAGCCGTTGGATCGGGAACAGCTTCACTCTGGATAGACCCCTCGGAATCCCATTGGTAGTATGACTATGTGTCTATAGGAATCCGAATCAGGATAGGTGTATTTGGTCTTAACCTGAGACTTGCATCGCTAATGCTTGCGAAAATCAGTACGCTTTGGTTTTGGTCGTCCGGAGCTTTAACAGGTTCTGTGTACACCTCTTCTGGGTATACTGAGAATCGTAGTGTATTGGGTGTGATGTCAAGATGGAAGTATCACTTCAGTCATATGGAGATGATGATCACGCAGGGATACAGAACTGGTACTCTTAAATGCTGCAGCTATCGGGATAGTATGACTAGGTCATGATTATCCGATTACAAAGACTAGTTGCTAGTTGTGGGAACACAGAAAATGGGCGACGCATGCTGTTCCGGGCTCGCGGCCCGATTGGGAGTACGGAGTAGCCTGCAGGGGACTAAACCGGAGAATGATGGAGTCACCACCCGGTGTGAACCGGGACAAAGATTTAAGGTCGCACTCACCCCTCGCAAGGGAATACCTCAAACCATTGGGTTCGGAATGGTCCCTTACTTATGCCACTTGTAATGAAATGATTTGTGCAATAATTTAACCAAGCCTAAGCAACATTTATTTCCAAGGATAATTTACTCCTAAGTTCGCATGCATAAGTACAAGGCTCATATCTAAGTTTGCATATAACCTATGTCCGAATTTGCATACAACCTATTTACATACAATCTATGTCCAAATTTGCATGGATAAAGATAAATACGGCTAGCATGCAATGTCATAAGCACATTACATTCGATCATAGGCATGCCAGTAGATAATAATTGTACAATCACGCATGAAAGCAAATTGGAATAACGGCGAACATGCAATAGCACACGACAATCTCATGAACATACTTCGATCATATAATGCGGAAAACAAAGAACAACCTAGACATAATGCAAATTCCAAACGCAAAATAAATGACTAATCATGCTTGAAAATGAACAACCAAATAGGCTAAATCATGCTTAAGAACCAAGTAACATACTAACGGCCTAATCATGCTCGAATACCATCTCATGAACACATCAAATAGATAAATGCAGGGATACAAATAGTATGATTGATTACATGATATAAGAGAAATCACCTAAGAAACAATTATGCATGACATGTGATGAAAATGACTCAGTTCAGTGTATGCACGTTCGTGTAGCGTTTGAAAACGCGTTCGAACGGTAAACAGAAGGTTCGCGTTCGTATAGCGTTTGAGAACGCGTTCGAACGGGACAGGACCTGATGAAACAAAACGCATTCGCGTTCGAGTAGCGTTCGTAAACACGTTCGAACAGTAAACAGAAGGTTCGCGTTCGTATAGCGTTTGAGAATGCATTCGAACGGGGTTACAGCAGTGACCTCAAAAAAAAAGTAAACAACATGACACATACATGAACGGGTGAATAGATGACGTCTAATAAATAATAACGGGCTACAAGGCGCGGCAAAGCATCGTGGTAAAGGATTTTAACCCCTCGAAATAGAGGACCTTTAATCCAACTTACTAAGCTCATGCGCTAATGACATAATGCATATAAAAATAAAGACAACGATATCGGACTTTGTATACCCGATTGAACACATCTTACATTCAACCGAATATACGTCATCCGGCGCGGCAAAGCATCGTGGTAAAGGATTTTAACCCCTCGAAACGGAGGACCTTTAATCCAACTTACTAAGCTCATGCGCTAATACCATAATGCATAAAAAAATAAAGACAACAGTATCGGACTTCGTATACCCGATTGAACACATCTTACATTCAACCGAATATACATCATCCGGCGCGGCAAAGCGTCGTGGTAAAGGATTTTAACCCCTCGAAACGGAGGACCTTTAATCCAACTTACTAAGCTCATACGCTTTATCTCATCATTACACAAACAAATAACATGCAGAATTTAAATAACGGATAATAAACGAATCAAAACAACATAAAACAAAATATGCGCCGTTTTCTCAAGTGGTACGTGGAGTTGTATCCCAAGTACAGACCGCACTACCGTCCATTCGGATTCGGCTACGGAATTTATGTCTGGGTTTTCATCCTATATACCACAAGAGGCGACACATTTTCCATTTTATTCAAAGCCACAACATGCATCCATGAACGACTCTCATACGAAATAAATGACTAAAACGATTAAAATATGAATAAAAATAAATACGAAAAGTGCCCTCAGGTCTAACCTTTTATGTCGACTCTCGGAAGTACCGTACGCGGTCGTCGGAAGGGTGGATGCTTCGCAACTCCTCCGGTTCACTGGTTCAACGTTTTCTCTCGTTGTTTCGCTACTCAAGCTACCATTTTCGCTCTGTTTCGCTGCTGTTTTGCTGTTGTTTTACTGTTGTTTTACTGCTGATTTGCGGTCAATGTGTTTGTTATATTTAGGCTACTATTTTGGGTGTGTTTTTCGATAATTTCAGGGGTGCAGGGCTGCTGTTTCTCGGTAGGTGCAATGCGGTTTTATGGCAGTTTATTTGGTGATGTTAGGCAGTTTCAGGGAGGGTGTTTTACGGTGATTACAGTGGGGCTTTGTGACTGTTTTGGTGATGCAGTTTTGGTGGCGTTAGGGGACTGTTTTGGGTGATGATTCTCGGCTATGGGGAGGTGTTTAGGGGGCTTGATGTTTTCGGTTATGGAGAGTGAGGGATGAAAGGAGAATTCTTTGATGCTTGTTCTTGTTTTGGTCGTGAGGACTATGGCTTTTTCTTGTTGTATGTGCGTGAATTGGAGAGGGGGAAGTGTCTTGGCAATGTGTTTCTTTTATAGAAAAAGGGGATGGGTGAATCCTTGCTTGACAAGGAAGGGATTTGTGCATTTAAATGAGGATATGATTTGGTGTTATGTAAGGAAAACACAAGATTGATTGGAGACAAGATTATGCTTAATTAGGAAGTTCATATATTTGATTGGGGGACATGTCTTGACTAGATTAGGAATATGATATATTTAATTTGTTTTGTTTAGGCATGATATTTGTTTAGTTAGGAATATAATAATCTTGATTGATTTTAATTAGGCATGATTTTATTTTAAATTGGTATATGATTTTTAGATTTTATTTAATCTTGTCATGTGTTAAATATGTATTTTATTAATTGGATATGTTTTATGGGCTTTGGTGGGCTAATTGGGCTTGGATATGAGGCTAGCAGCAAAACCAGAAATACAGACACTGTTCGAACGCCGATTCGAACGCTACACGAACGCCCGCAATCTGCTTGACGTTCGAACATGGTCACGAACGCGGCACGAACGAAAACAATGAACTTGTGAAATGAATCTGATGACATACTTATTCTGAATTTCCCATTTCGATGTCTGTTTTCCGCGACTTCCGTGACTTAAAAGGTATTGTCTCCAAATGAGACTCATCATAGGGACTTATATGCAAAAATGCAGTGCCTACACTAGTGATCCGATATATGCTTCGTACGGGGCAGACACAATTCCGGCCGTAGGCCTAGCATGTGACATCCGATAATGGATCGCAATACGCAATTTATTGTATACTACGCCTGATACAGATTATATATATATTCCATGTTGAATATATTTCTAGAGAATTGGGTAGGCATGATGCTTTGCTAGAAGCCAACCATGTCTTGTAAATCGGTAAGAACGTGGTACCAGGTACGCACGTGTCGGATAGTCCGACAACCGCATTTGCTGCCAACATGTCCAAGAATCTCTTGGGTCGCTTCCCAAAGATTCACCGATGTCATTTGACTCGAACAGAATTAATCTGGGATTAATTATGAGAGAGAAAATTAATCTGGGATTAATTACGGTAAGAATTAATCTGGGATTAATTATGAGACAGAAAATTAATCTGGGATTAATTGCGTCAGGAATTTATCTGGGATTAAATTCGTCTAGGACACTAATAATGTCTACCCCGACTGATGAATTATCATCACACTACACTATGAAACTATGCACTTCAGAAATATTTTGAAAATAACTTATGACATGTTTCCAAGTATGAAACATCCTTGTTAATCCATTCCAAAATGGATTCAATGTCTCTGGAAACATGTTGTTGATTTCTATTTTTCTTTTCAAGAGTAATATGAGAAATTAACCCCCTGAACAAACCTCATTCAACAACAAATTTGTTTAATTAGTAAGGAACCAAAGAAAATTTAGTAGGCAAGTAAGATAAACACAAAGTTTATGTGGTTCGGTCGAGAATAAACCTCCGTCCACATGTGAAAGTGGACGTGATGAGTGGTAACTATATCACTATTTCTCACTCATTTAACTTAAAATTTTGTATAGTTTCTTGAGTTTTGTGAATATTTTGATGTGTTTTGTGTTATTTTATAGATAAATAAAGTTTCAGGACATTCTGGAGGTGATTGGGGCCAAAACAGTGAAAATTGGACAAAATGGCAGTTTGGTAATTTTCAAAGTCGCGACGCCTAACGTACGTCGGGTCCACATGTCAGAATCTGAGAAGTTTGACTTTGCTAACGTGTGTCGTGCCACGTGTCACCATCACAGCCGATCTGCTAACGTGTGTCGTGCCACATGTCATCATCCTATGGTGCCGATAATCGCCATCGCCACGTGTCGGCACGTGTCACTCCACGTCACTGCCACATCATCATCAACCAATCACAGTGTGCCACGTGTCGCAATCCTATAGTGCCGAAAATCCCTTTTCGCCACGTCAGCATAATCATTGAGTGTCAGCCGCCTTGCCACGTGTCACCTTATCACCTTATACAGAATCACCACGTGTCGAGCTCTCCGCATGCCACGCAGTAATCACGGGCGTCGCGACGCCGGAGGCCTATCGACGCCTATAAATTCAGCACGAAATTTCAGTTTCAGATGTACCTTCCTCTCTGAATTCTCTGATGTAAATAGAGAGTTTTCTATCTAGTTTCTTTTAAATTTTAGTTTTGTAATTAATTTTAATTACGTTCTGTAATAATAGTAATTTACTTTCTTTACTTTTACAGTTTTTACTATTCACCATGAGGAGGTAACTTCCCCCTGCTATGGTGAAAGGTAATTATTTTACTATTGCTATTTAGATTAATCTCCCTTAAATATAATATATTCACTATTTAAAATTTGACTTAAAAAGGATACCGCTATATTGGTCGGTTGGTAATTCATTTTAATTTGATTTAAACCTGACTAATCAAGGATACCGCTAGATTGGTCGGTTGATAATTAAATTTTCTTACCGCCTATATGGCAGGTTTATTTTGGTTCCGCCTTTATGGCTGGTTGGACTTAATTTGACTTAATCAGGTTACCGCCTATATGGCTGGTTGGTAAAATAATCACAAGTTAATAAATTATATTAAGGGAGATATCTAAATAGTAAATAGTAAGTTAATCTTTTTACCTTAGCATTTTATTTTATTGTAATTTACTTTTCAGCTTTTATTTTACCGCAATTACTTTTTAACATTTTTACTTTATGTCTTTTACTTTTAAGTTTTTACCAGCCCTAGTTATGTGTTGTAACTAAGTTAGTTATCTGGGGTTGTGATGAATTCTAATATCACCAGATTATAAGGGGTTATTTTATAGTTTGGGTAATTTAAAGGTTTACTTATTAAGTCTTAAGCTTAATGCGTCTTGTTAATTGGCCACTAATAAGATTGATCTGGTAAATCTAAAATAAACTTGACAAATGAATTTTAGGTTTCAGCCTTAGACTTAATAGCCCACGATCTTCCTTGAGGATAGATAACCCTTTAATAGATTTCCTTACAGGATAGACATATACCTGTCGGGCGGGGGTAGCCATAATTGGGACTTAAACTTAATGAATCCAGGTAATTTGGTTGACATAGACATATGGTTCAATTGGGTTAAAATGGGTATTTGCGTCTGACCATCGACAGAGGCTTTCGCATATATTAGTGTTCCAGGTTAGTAAACTGATTTATTACACAAACATTAAATAACCACATCATCTTTTAAAAGATATTAGAAAGATTCACAACCCTAGATAGTTTCATAATATTGAATTTTCTTAAACCTACTTTCGTGCAATTTTATTTACTTGTTTTTAAATTTAGAATCATCACCATTTCAAATCAATCAAACAACCTGTTAGATACTAGTAATCATTTGACCTCATAAAATTAATAGATTAGGTATTAAGTCCTCGTGTGATCGATATTTTTTATACTACTTGAACGATATACGCGCTTGCGTTATACGCGTGTGTGTAAGCACCGGGCAAGTTTTTGGCACCGTTGCCGGGGACTTATTTATCTTTTACTATTAGTTTAGGGGTTAGATACGTTACTTGTATCTAATTTTCTTTTTACTTATTGTTTTTGTTTTATTGTGTTTCAGGTTCTCAGACACTACATGAGACGAACCAGAAGCTTTGAATTCCGACCGCTTGACCCATAGATTGAAAGAACCATCAGACAGTTGAGAAGGGAAAGGCGAGAAGGCCAAGAATCTTTAGTCAACATGGAACCTGAACCTTTGAACGTTGCACCACCGATTCCCATTCGAGACAGAACCATTCATGTGGTTGACGGACTCATTTCTTGTATTGTACTTCCTCCCTTACTAGCAAATGCGGGTGACATCAAAACATGCATCCAGAGGATTCAACAGTCAGTACAGTTCGGGGGAAATGGAACTGAAGATCCTAATGTCCACATCAGCAACTTCCTGAAAGTTTGTGGTACTTTCAACTAAAACCGAGCAGCTGAAGAAGATATGAGACTATGAGTTTTTCCATATTCCTTGAAAGACGGAGCCAAAGCTTGGCTACATTCACTACCAGCAGGTTCCATTACAACTTGGAACACTCTAGCCACAAAATTCCTTGCAAAGTACTTTCCACCAGCAAGAACTGAAAAGTTGAGGAATGACATCACATCTTTTGTACAACAAGATTCAGAATCCATTTGCGAAGCTTGGGAAAGATTCAAATATTTACTCCGGAAATGTCATCACCATGAGATTGCAAAATGGATACAAGTTCAAACCTTTTACAATGGACTTTCTGGATTAATGAGAACCACAATTGATGCTGCTGATGGGGAGCGCTAATGGAAAAAAGAGAAGATCAAGCCTGGGACCTAATCGAAGAAATGGCCAACAATAATTCCTTGTGGCCAACAGAAAGGAGCATGATCCAAAGAATTGCAGGAATTTATGAAAATGAAGCCAATACAAAAGTCAACGCCAAGCTGGATCAGATATGCAAATTCATGGAGACTATTACCACTGGATCCACAAGTTCACCATATGGAGGAGCACCAGAACCAATTCAACATAAATAAACGGTGAACTACGTCAACAATTTCAACAGACAGAGGAATAATCCATATTCCAACACCTACAACCCATGGTGGAGGAATCATCCCAATTTTTCATGGAGCAACAATTCAGGGCAAATGAACAACCCACCACCCGGATTCCAGCAACAGAACAAAGGCCAAGAGCATGAAAAAGAACCATGAATAATAGAAGTGCTAGCCCAGTTGAAGAAGCAAGAAGCAAAATACGATGTTTTAGCAGATATGGTTCAAAATCAAGTAGCATTGAATCAAAGCCATTCAGCCTCTATTAAAGCACTGGAAAATCAAATGGGACAACTGGCCAATGCTCAGAGCTACAGACCGCCAGGTACCATTCCTAGCAACACAGAGCCAAATCTAAGGAACATGAGAAATGAGCAATGTCATGCCATCATGTTAAAAAGCGGTACTGAAATCAACAAAGATGTTGGAATCAAGGCAACAATTGAAGATATTCCAAAAGAAACAAAGCAACAGATGGAGGAAAAATAAGCAAAGGAAAAAGAACAGATCACTCCACCTCCACCTTTTCCTCAGCGTCTTCAGAAAAACAAAATGGACAAGCAGTTTGCTCGTTTCCTGGAGGTGTTCAAAAAGCTGCACATCAACATTCCATTTGCAGAAGCCTTGGAACAAATGCCCAGCTATGTCAAATTCATGAAAGACATTCTTTCACGAAAACTGAGATTGAGAGACTACGAGACAGTAGCTTTGACGGAAGAATGCAGTGCCATCATTCAGAGGAAACTTCCCCTGAAGTTGAAAGATCCTGGCAGTTTCACCATTCCATGCATCATATGAGAACATAACTTTGGTAAGGCTTTGTGTGATTTAGGTGCAAGTGTTAACTTGATGCCTTTTTCTATTTTCAGGAAACTACAGATTGGAGAAACAATGCCACTTCAGTCTCTCTATAACTTGTTGATAGAACGCTCGTATTTCTAAGAGGCGTAGTTGAATATGTGCTGGTCAAGGTTGACAAATTCATTTTCCCAGCAGATTTTATAGTCCTTGATATGAAGGAAGACGCAGACGTGCCAATCATCCTTGGGAGACCGTTCTTGGCTACAGGTCGAACCATTATTGATGTACAAAAATGAGAATTAACCATGAGGGTACATGACCAAGAAGTAACATTCAATGTTTTCAAGGCCATGAATTTCCCAGATGATGAAAAGAATGAGAAATGTTTCAAACTTGATGTGATACACAGTACCATTCAGAACTCCAATGCAATGCAATGCAAAGTTCTACTAACAAACTTAAAACATGTCAATTGCCTGTGGAGCCTGAAGATAAAACGTCTTTTGCACTGAAAAAGCCAATTCTTGCACTACAAGCAACATAAGAGAAAAAGTTCCACCAGCTCAACGAATTGGAGGAATTTCACAATCAGACTTTTGAGGATGCCAAATTGTACAAAGAAAAGGCCAAGAAGATACATAATGAGAAGTTAGTGCGCATACAACTGGAACTAGGGCAAAAGGTACTGTTAAACAAATCAAGGGTGAAATTCTTCCCATGGAAGCCAAAATCATGGTGGTCAGGTCCATTTGTGATCACCAAGGTTTTACAAGACAGAGCCGTTGAGATACATGATCCCGACTCCAACAAACATTCAAGGTTAAAAACAAGTGTGTCAAGCACTACTGGGGAGAATCATTTGAGCGACAAAAAGAAAGTGTCACACTTTCAGATCCAGCCTAACGTTCGAGAAGTCACGTCTAACTGACGATGTTAAATTTAGCGCTCGCAGGGAGGCAACCCATGCAATTTGTGTATATATTGTGATTTGGTGTGATTTCATTTTGTGTGTTTAGTTTTCGCAGGTTAATTCATTTCAGGATGGAAGAAGTTCTTGCAAATCTTCACAAGCAATTTCCTTCTCTCCCTCAAAAATCTCTGATGAAAGTCTACAAAGCTCGCTTGGAACGGATGAGACTACTGATGATCAAAGGTATTCCTACTGATATTCGTTGGATTATTGAAGCACGGGTCTGATTGGCAGGTGAGTCTTCTGACTCTTTTATTTCACATCTGTCTGGTTTAGGAATGAGCACCTATGCTAAAAAAAGAAGAGCCAAAGAATGTGTGTTTGTTATAAATGTGCTCGTATGTTTTGTGATACTCGTTGTCGTTCTTTATGGTGTCTGATAACCGCGAAGATAAGATTAATTTCATTAGGGATGGCTTGAGTAATGAGTCTTTGGATGATATATCTAAAACTCTTGAGACGCATCCCAGTGGATATGTGTATCACGAAATTCGTGTGTTATATGCACAATTCCAAAAAGAAAGACAACAGTTAAGTCTCGGGAATCTGACTCAAAAAGACCATGTTTGCCAATTTATAAGAAAATTGGATGGGAAGCTTGTCCCTAACGCGCATAGACGTCAATCACACCACTACTTTCTATATATATTCTCTTTGTTTTTCCTAATAATTGTGATTTGTTTTGTTGTTTTCTTTTATTATTCTCCGACACACATTATCCATACCTTTTTGACTATCACGATTTAATAATTGTCATTTGGCAGGTACTAGTGTTATTATTTTACTCACCCTTTTCAGGTATTATAAATTCAACTCATCATTGACCTTTTGAAGACATCCAGAGTAAAACATGGAAGCCACTTCAAGAAGGCGAGTTGAGAACATCTGTGTGTTTTGCGGTACTAGTGTTGGTGTTAAACCACAATACGTAGAAGCAGCACAGGAATTGGGTCGAGTTTTAGCCGCAAGGAATATGCACTTAGTATATGGCGGAGGCAATCTTGGACTAATGGGGATCGTTTCAAAGGCTGTACAGGAAAGAGGCAGTCAAGTTTTGGGAATCATTCCAAAACCCTTGGCAGAAGCAAATCTTATTGGACCATCAAACGGAGAGGAACTGATCGTGCCAGGTATGTCTGAACGACTGGTAGAAATGATTAATTGTGCTGATGCTTTTATTGCTTTGCCGGGTGGCTTGGGTACATTGGAGGAAATTTTTACAGTGTTATCTTGGGCGAACCTGAACATACACCAGAAACCGCTTGGATTGTATAACGTTGAAGGATTTTATGATTTTCTTTGTGTGTTTCTTGATGATGCTCGGAGAAATGGGTTCGTGTCAAAACCTTTAAAAGAACTCCTCTTCACTACCAGAACTGCTCCGGATCTAATTGACCAAATCATAGCTTATGAACCACAAATTGACCCTATCCTTTCAAAGATAAATTGGTCTGAGGACGATCGTGGTAAGAGGCGTCGGATTATTATGGATCTTAACCTTTAACTTTTCGTGTAGAATTTCAGTTAACCAGGTATTATCTTCTAAACTCTTCTTCAACTGTTTAAGACATTGGGGACAATGTCTCATTTAGGTTTGGGGGAGAGAATTAGTTGATCAGTATCTTGTTTTAGTTGTGTATTGTTTTTATTTTTAGTCCAAAATTTTTCGAAAAAAAAATTTGAAAAATTTTCAAAAATTACAAAAATATTTTGCGTTTTTTTTTTGTTTTTTTTTTGACTAAAAAGGTGAAATTGGTAAGAGATAGCTGAGTAAGGAGTTTCCACTCCTGAGACGTGTCTAAAACCTATTTCGGAACAAGTTGATTTTTGTTTATTTCCTTTTTAATTATTTAATTTGTAAATTCTCCATAAAATTGACTAAAACTGGATTTTCATATGCTCAGTTGGCAGATATTATCAACATGCATGGTAACATACAGACATGAGCTATAATTGAAAAGTTTGTAATATTCAGTGCTCTAGTTTAATTGGAGGAAGCATCTCAAAAAGCAATGGAGTAAAAAAAAACGTCTGAGATCCGAGTTATTAAGTCCGTATGGGTGTTTTAACACTTAGTGTCCTAAAACCAACTGGTTTGGGAGTCACTGGCCCAAAGCTCGCTACATGGATCAAAGATGCTGCAAAAATATTATATCTGAAGTCTGAGTAATTAAGTCCGTAGGGGTGTATTAACACCTGGTGCCCTAAAGCCAACTGGTTTGGGAGCCACCGACCCAACACTCGCTACATAGATGGAAGATATTGTATATAAATAAAAAAAAAATCAAAGAAAAATCAGAAAAATTATTCCATTGCTACAAAAATGTGTGAATTCTGATAAAACTTTAGGACAAAAAAATATTACTCTATTATCAACTGCACTTGTGACTATTGTGGGTAAAAATGAGTTGTTTAATATTTCGTCGGCTGTGCATATGGAGAATGGTAAATATAACCGGAGAATTTACTTATTCAGTAATTTAGAAAGAAAGAAAACAACTAGTGACTTGGAACTAGTGACTTGGAGTAGAAGTTTCACCTGATTAGTCACTAACTTCTTTATTCTCTTTTCTCTTGTCTTTTTACTTTTGTGTGCATTAGTTTTACTACCTTTTTACTTTTGTAAAATATTTGTGGGTATCATTGCTTGTAAACCCTCATGAGACTACAACTCGTCCACTAGGGACACCTAGGGGTTTAAAGGCTTGTTGCATACGCTAAATGCAACCGTGATCCCTACGAAAGTGGTTTAGTTAATTTTATTTTAAAGATGTTTATGTTATTTTATTCTATGTTTTGCTCGAGGACTAGCAAAATGTTAGGTTTGGGGTGTGATGAGTGATAATTATATCACTATTTCCCACTCATTTAACTTAATATTTTGTATAGTTTCTTGAGTTTTGTGAATATTTTGATGTGTTTTGTGTTATTTTGTAGATAAATAAAGTTTCAGGACATTCTGGAGGTGATTGGGGCCAAAACAGTGAAAATTGGACAAAAGGACATTTTGGTAATTTTCAGCGTCGCGACGCCTAACGTGCGCCGGGTCCACATGTCAGAATCTGAGAAGTTTGACTTTGCTAACGTGCCCCGTGCCACGTGTCACCATCACAGCCGATCTGCTAACGTGCGATGTGCCACGTGTCATCATCCTATGGTGCCGACAATCGCCATCGCCACGTGTCGCCAGTTCACTCCACTCACTCACGTCACCGCCACATCATTATCAACCAATCACATCGTGTCGCAATCCTACGGTGCCGACAATCCCTTTCGCCATGTGTCGCCACGTCAGCGCGACATCAGCATAATCATTGAGTGACAGCCGCCTTGCCACGTGTCACCTTATCACCTTATCCAGAATCGCCACGTGTCGAGCTCTCCGCATGCCACGCAGTAATCACGGGCGTCGAGACGCCGGAGGCCTATCGACGCCTATAAGTTCAGCTCGAAATTTCAGTTTCAGATGTACCTTCCTCTCTGAATTCTCTGATGTAAATAAGAGTTTTCTATCTAGTTTCTTTTAAATTTTAGTTTGTAATTAATTTTAATTACGTTCTGTAATAATAGTAATTTACTTTCTTTACTTTTACAGTTTTTACTATTCACCATGAGGAGGTAACTTCCCCCTGCTAGGGTGAAAAGTAATTCTTTTACTATTGATATTTAGATTAATCTCCCTTAAATATAATATATTCACTATTTAAAATTTGACTTAAAAAGGATACCGCTATATTGGTCGGTTGGTAATTCATTTTAATCTGGTTTAAAACCTGACTAAGCAAGGATACCGCCAGATTGGTCGGTTGGTAATTAAATTTTCTTACCGCCTATATGGCAGGTTTATTTTGGTTCCGCCTTTATGGCTGGTTGGACTTAATTTGACTTAATCAGGTTACCGCCTATATGGCTGGTTGGTAAAAATCTCACAAGTTAATATATTATATTAAGGGAGATCTAAATAGTAAATAGTAAAAGTTGATCTTTTCACCTTAGCATTTTATTTTATTGTAATTTACTTTTCAGCTTTTATTTTACCGCAATTACTTTTCAGCATTTTTACTTTATGTCTTTTACTTTTAGTTTCTACTAGCCCTAGTTATGTGTTGTAACTAAGTTAGTTATCTGGGGTTGTGATGAATTCTAATATCACCTTATGTTTATATGGGGTTATTTTATAGTTTAGGTAATTTATAATAAAGGTTTACTTATTAAGTCTTAAGCTTAATACGTCTTGTTAATTGGCCACTAATAAGATTGATCTGGTAAATCTAAAATAAACTTGACAAAGGAATTTTAGGTTTCAGCCTTAGAATTAATAGTCAACGATCTTCCTTGAGGATAAAAAACCATTTAATAGATTTCCTTACAGGATAGACATATACCTGTCGGGCGGGGGTAGCCATAATTGGAACTTAAACTTAATGAATCCAGGTAATTTGGTTGACATAGACATATGGTTCAATTGGTTAAACTGGGTATTTACGTCTGACCATCGACAGAGGCTTTCGCATAAATTAGTGTTCCAGGTTAGTAAACCGATTTATTACACAAACACGAAATAACCACTTCATCTTTTAAAGATATTAGAAAGATTCACAACCCTAGATAGTTTCCTAATATTGAATTTTCTTAAACCTACTTTCGTGCAATTTTATTCACTTGTTTTTAAATTTAGAATCATCACCATTTCAATCAATCAAACAACATGTTAGATACTAGTAATCATTTGACCTCATAAAATTAATAAATTATGTATTAAGTCCTCGTGGGATCGATACTTTTTATAATACTTGAACGATACGTGCGCTTGCGTAATACGCGTGTGTGTAAGCACCGGTCAGGGCGTATTTTATTACTTCTCGGGGTCAAGACCGACCCGAACTATAAATGGGGAAATGAACTCACAAAGTGATAAAACACCACATGTTTCACACTAGCCCGGTACAATTCACTCACTTGGTCAGGTAACTGACCAACTTTCTCTCTCTATCAATGGTTTTTAAGCTCTCAGCTTTTTTACAAGTTGTGAGATGCGAAATTTACTAACCCTTGAATCTGAATCTTCAACCCCTTTATATAGGCTTCCAAATTCGCTATTCCACCGCCAATGTCATCAACTCATGTCATCTTGCTATCATTGTCATCGCAACTCTCCTCAACTATCTTTAAATGCGCCAATCAAAATCACTCATTTCACTGTTACTACATCGGCGTATGGCGGCTCTGCTCTACTATCTCTCTGCCAATTACGGCTAGCATGGGCTACTTCCAATGAGAATTGTTGCTTTCCCACAATCATCATTAGCCTTCTAGAAATTTATCCTCTCAACTGTGGCATACGTCACATGATTTCAACACAAGTCGGCTTGTAGATGATACTATAAAAGTTTTCCTTCAACACTCTCAACCAGGTTGGGTTTCACTAACAAAGATCTCCCGGATCGAATTTCAACAAACTCTTAGAAAATCTCAAATCAACATCCTCCAAGTTGTTGGGTCGGTATCCGACTCTTCATCCTCAATAAGCTATGTCTTTGGGAGGAACCCCTAAATCATGTGATCGGATTCCTCCATCAAATCCCTTCTATCTCTCCGAGCCATTAGGTCTTTGTCACCCATTTTTGACTAAATACAATACATATTCTATCTATACTCGATATTTGAACATTCCCTCAGGCAAAAACAGCCATCAACAAATATGAAACATCCACTTTAATCCATTCCAAAATGGATCAATGTGAGTCGAAATGAGGCTCAAAATCCACCTCAAAGTGAGGGCAACACATCGCTATAAATAGAGATTGTACTTCACTTTGAGGGGGCAGATTTCTTATTTCTCTCTCTTTCATCAAAATAATGATCATTAGATGGACCAGAAATCAATAAGCATAATCATTTTGAGAATACAACCTTTGAATATATAGAATACTCTGAATTAATCAACACTGAAAACTTTGATAATCTTACTTCAATTCTTCGAAATTACTCTTTTCCACACAAATGTCCCTAACTTGAGCATCTATTTTTTTTTCAGGTACACCTCATTGATTTGGAAAACCAGTATCAAGAAGAAGATTCCTGCGATTATTGTGAAGGTAAATTTCTCACCCTTCACTAATCAAGACGAATATTTCCTTCACAGAACTCAAAACAAAGCTTCTTACCAAATGGGTTGTAAAATAAACCCTCAAATCCTACAATTCAATGCAAATTTGCCACAAATAATTAAACCATTAATTTCACCACAAGTAAACCATCCATTCAATGAAATTAATTTTATTCAAATTTTCTTATGTGTACGGCATCTTTAAAGTTTTTTTTTATTACTATCACTAAGTTTTTGTTTGTTGTTTACATATAAAATATAATGAATTGGGAAGATGAGTGAAACCGCTTTATCTATGGTAAAATTAAGTGAAATTTTCATGATATTCCTGAATCAATGATTTAAATTTATTCATTTTTCCACATTTTTATTAATGAAGTCGAATGAATGACGAAACGAGATCGTTTTATTAGGGTTAAAATAAAATCAAAGTGGTCTAGTTTGACATTCTTTATTCACAAAAATCCAACTCAACTGTTCATAAAGAACAACCACCTTCAACGTTCATGCCTGCCATTTTTTGCACCACAAAGCTTTTAATTTCAACCTTGAAATAAGCTTCATTGTTGTTTACAAGTTTATTCGAAATTTGTTTCGTTTGTATTAACTGGTTTCATTCGATTTGATCCCTAACCATCGTGTTACTTTAGAGATTACAGTTGCATCAAGTACGTATCATCTTTTTTTTTTTTTTTTTTTAAGAGTAAGTATCATCTAATAATATGCATTTTCATGTATTTTATTACGGTATCATGCTTGACTGAAGAGTTTCATATTCTATAGAACCCTAGATGTCTCAGTTGTCGATTCATGTTATGTGATCAATTTTGTTGCTGTGATTATGAACTTCCCTTAGCATCCTACAATTCAAATTCAAGCTTCTTGTGACGTCCGCATTCATGCTGTACAAATTTTTACACCATTAATTTCAAGACTCTGAAAGCTTGCAAGCTTGGCAGCATCTCAAGATATCCTGACTTCAAAATATAATGCAGAATGTGGAAAAGGAAATGGAACTGGAACTGGCACCATAAAGATCACAAATGGTGATTTCAATAAGGAAAATTTCAGTTTCTTCTGACCTGAAAACTATGTACATTCCACCATTGACAAGCTAAGGATTGATTTTGTACCTGAACTCTTTCAAGAATCCAGCCAGTTAACACTTGTGGGTGCTGCCTTCAAAAGAGAAAAATTGATTATCATCTATACTAAACAATTATATCAAGAATTTTGTTGTGATTTTCTTTTGTAGGTTGATATTGAATTCATGGCAAAGTTTTTGTTCTCTGTGGAGATAGTGCTGACATCTGAGGAATCAAAGGGAGAAATGAGAAGTGGAAAGAGGAGAGAGGCTTGATAAAGAAGGGAAATGCAGATTGGTTGGAGTGGCAACAGTGGATCCACCAACTGATGATTTGTTCATGAACACTTTCATGGCCTCGCCAACTTGAATACTGTAATCTCCCCTATCTTAGAGATTATAAAATTCAATCTTCAAAGCTGTGAAATCATGAACAATCAAAGGTTTGGATGAACCTGCAGATAAACTAATCAAGAACTAAATAGTAATAACATAGACGAAACGCTATCACTAAACCAGCAACTAGGGTCCATTTGTTTCAGCATAAAATAATTTCTGTAATTAAAACATTTTTCATAAAAATTCATTTTTCGAAAAGGAAAATATTTTCTAATATTTGGCTATCACATGAAAACATTTTACATAAGCATTTTCAAATATTTGGTGTATCTCAATATGATAAAAAAAAAAACCGGATTCGGAAATACCTGGGTCCTCAAAAAAATTTATGAACACAAGTAGTAAAATTCCAGTCCCGAAAGAAGTGAGTTATGAAAACTTTAAAGAAGGCAAAAAAATAATTTTCGTTGAACATTTTTATTTTGTAAATCATTTTTCGGAAAAAAAAAAAAAAAAAAAACTAAACTTTTCATTTATCGGAAAACAGTTTCTGCTGATCGAGTTATACGTAACTGTTCTAAACAAACACAATAAAGTGAGGAAAACGTCTGCGAAATTTTTTTACAGCGAAACAAAGAAGCCCAAGTGCAATTTGTATGCAATGAAAACTAATTTGAGAGAGATTATTTGAAAAACAAGTCTTAAACAATATAACGAACAACATGTATTGATTAAAAGATGGAAACTAGAACAGTAATTCACCAGCTAATAACATTTCTATATTCATCAAAATCATTTTAGAAATTCTAGTACCTTTGATCTGTAATTAATTATGACAATTCCACTATATGATTATCGTTATTCTGAAATTCTAATAATGTTGATTTACAATGAATCACGTTGTTGATAACAAAAGTATTATTTAACATCTCACACCCCTAGCTAGTTTTTGCTTGTTGGAACTCACCAACTCTCCTTTCATAATCATCTTTATCCTGCTCTGCTTATCAAATGGACCTGCATCAAAGAAATATATTCAAGTTATGAACAAATCACAGAACCAGAATAAACAAGGAATTTCGTGATGAGAAATTCAATTCTACACAACTCACAGAACCAAAACAATCAGCAATTTCTAGCAATGCTCTGCTTTCTTCAGGTTACGTATAACAATTTGCAACTACTCGAATGCCAGCCGTTGAGTGCCAACCAATGAAGCATATTGGCCCTTCCTAGCCAGCAACTCGAAATGGGTTCCCAGTTCTGCAATCCTACCATCAGAACAAAGTGCAATCCGATCCGATGCGCATTCTGAACTGTGCTTAATCTATGAGCAATCACTAATGTTGTCCTGCCCTTCATCAGATGGTTCAGAGCATCCTGGACCAGGCGCTCACTAACTGCATCCAGCGCGCTGGTGGCCTGTTGCAGAGAACATCATATTAAAGGCAGCCTTAGAACACAAAATGCCAAGAAAATCTTGCGCTTCAATCAAGAAAGCATTCATGAACATATGACCAAACCTTTAACATATGACCAAGCCTACAATCAGGCCGGATTGGACGAAGCTTCAGAACTAAAACTTTACCTCATCGAGAATCAGGATTGGGGCATTCTTGAGCAAAGCTCTAGCAATTGCAATTCTCTGAAGATGACAAATAAATGAGTCAATCACATTTCTCACACACTTCTCTCTCTCCAGAAAGCTTTTTACATTACTGTCTTTGTCCTCCACTCAGAAGACCCCCACGCTCTCCAACTAGAGTGTCATAACCCTTTTGAAGGAAACAAAGTAAATAAAGACAATCACAAGAACTGGCATAAGCAGAGAAAATTCAGATTTTGAAGACCAAACCTGTGGAAGGGAAATTATAAATTCATGAGCATTTGCAGCTTTGGCTGCCTTTATGATGTAATCCTTTGATACGTTTTCATCTGGAAGTCCGTATGCAATATTTTCTCCAACAGACACCGAAAAAAGAACAGTTCCTGTTATCATTTATTAATTATTACCCAACTTTGAGAAAGGAACCGCATGAAATCTAGTGAAGTAAATGAACAAAGTCTCAGCACATGTGCATCTTGGCTCTGGTTGGATTAGTTTGACATTCAGGGGCCACTAAAATCAACCATCCCTAGACATCAAGATTAGACCATTTCAAATAACCAACAGCATCATGCCAGAAGAACCAAAATTAGAACTTGAATATAAGACCAAATACACTAAATTTCCTTAGCCAGCCTGATTAATGCTTTGCTCTGTAAACAAAGGTTGGCATTTATGCTTTAGTGAAGTTAAGACTGATTAAAGATAAATAATACGCGGCATAAAATATTCAGAAAAATGAGAGCTCTTGAATTGGGTCATTTGATTATATTGTATATTTACTTGATTCACTATGGAGACAACACGAGCCCATTCACTCTTGTCAAATGTTCGGAGATCCTCTCCATCAACGGTTATACGACCTCTTGTTGGCTGCAAGTATGAGAAATCAGCTAGCGTGCATAATCCCACATTCTATTGTGAGGAGAACAAAGGATACAGAAAAAGAGTGTTGCAAAACCTCATAGAAACGTGCCAATAGCTGTACTATTGTACTTTTGCCTGCTCCACTTGGACCCACTAGAGCAGTCACAGTTCCACATTTTAGTGTCAAATTAAGACCATTAGGATTTCCACATCAGGTCTTAAAGGATAAGAAAAGTGCACATCTGCAGAACAAAGTAGAGCATATAGTATATGAATTCATTGTAGGAAATCTTAAAAAGACAACAGCCATACTGTTATCAGTATCCCAAAATTACTCAATGATACTGTATCACCATCCCAAAAATATATTTAACAATGGACTGATTGGGGCGGGGGTGGTTTTAACTGTGTCCCCTTGTGATCTGAAAGCTGTTTGAAAATAGCAAACCAAAACAGCTTGTAATAAATTGCACTTCCAAAGTTCAGACTTTTTAAGCTAAAATGTGAGCTCATTTAGATAAATATTACTTCTTTCTACAGAACTTCAAATTGCACCAGAAATTATATTTTATCTCACAAGAGCCAAGTAACTCATATTGAAGGATAGCAAGAAGACATGGATCTATGTGATTTCTTATCACTAAAATCAATACCAAAAATTTGACACAAACATCAACATGCATCAAAGAAGTAATGCAGAACAGCATAAAAATATACCTTCAAGACAAACATCACCAGACCAAGCGGCGTCGCAGACTTTGCTGGTTGATTTCAAATCTGACATGTAACGCATATTCTGATGTTGAGTTTCCCATTTGAACCATCGAATAAGAACAATTTAATTTTTTCATCTTGAACTTGTTTTTGCTGAATTTCTTCTTTCTAAACCATAAGCAAGTGCTTCATCAATTTCTGTTGTAGATAAGACAGAATTAATTCTCTCAACAGCAGCAAAAGTCCCACGTAGATCTCCAAATGTGTTAACCAGACCTTGCACCTAAAAGGCATGTTACATCATGTAACATTTATTGAACGTAAGGTATAAGGATGTGGAGACAGCACAAAAAGAGAAAAGGCCTTACAGCAAAGGTTAGGGTGAAGTGTACCCAATAAAGAAGCCACAATACCGACAGAGAGTTCACCCTGCAAGCAACAATGTGAAATCTCATGACAGGAAGGGGGGGAGAGAGAGATAGAGGAATTAAATAACAACTCTAAAGTAATATTGTCAGGCTGTAGCTGTCAACATACATCAATATGTGATAGAGGTAACCAGCACAATACGATAAGTATACCTACAGTAGAAAATTTGACAACAACACTGTATGGGCCAAATTTGGGCCAAGGGTAAAATCGTCTTTACAGTTCAAAACCCTACAGTAAGTAAGGCCCAAGAGTGTAAAATCAAACCCATAAAACCTAGCATTATTGAATTATAATCACGCCACATGCTTACGGATAACTCATCAACCACTCTTCCCTCATTTTGTCTAGCATAAAGCATAAATTCACATGCTAAGATTCTTCATTGTCGAAAGATAGTATTGAACATGTTGTGGGTCCTATCATCAGAGACTTCAGCACATTGTAGATCCCACCATCACGTGTACAACTTATATTCCAACTGTAAAGTGACTTCCTTCAATCTATAAAAGGGGAGAGCTTCTCAACTCCATGGCAGGCTGGACTTCTTTCTTACAATCCTCTGCTTTCTGACATTAGCACTCTCAGAGCTCTCCATCCCCTTATACACTTATCACCGCCCTCACGGCCACCCAAAGAGTTTAAGGTAACTTCAAACCTTGCTTTCACATTTTACTCATTTACTACTCATTTCATATTACTGACTTGGGCGTCGGAGTGCCCCCGGCACCCACCACACCGGTGGGTAGTCTGCTCCCACTCACTCTACATTTGTCTTGCAGGATCGCTAATGCCCCCAACATACAAATTCTTATTGTGGACCTCGGCCGAATTCCAGCATCCACAATTTGGCGCCCACCGTGGGGCCTTAGCGATTCATAGCAAGCAAAGACCACTCAGTCTACAATCCTCACAAACAGACACCAGACCCGGTGGTGGCACAATTAGTCACTCTACGATTCAGTCATGATCAATAAAAGATGAAAATTGAGCCATGTAAAACTTCAGTACTATTATCTCCAATAGTATTTGGAACATTATTCTTTCTTCAACCAGGCGCGAGACTACAAGTCATCTCAACTATCTTACCAAGCTAATCTCTTAAAAGGAGTCAACAGTATGACCAATGAAAATCTACCATCAGGGGACCATCTTTTCCATACGACATGGAAAATGATTATCTCCTCCAGAATAGGTAGAAGAATCATCATCAACCTCTCACTACATGTGAGGATTGTCATACTCTCCATACGACAAGATAGATGGCTATCAAATCCATACGACATGGATGAATTGTCAACCACCTCTGAATAACATAAGATTATTCTTATTACCATTTCCAGACGACAGAGATGAACCTCAATCTTCTCCATACGACATGAAAAGAGTCTCACCGTCACCTGTTTCAGACAACATTAAAAGGATTATCATCTCCTCTGAAAGACGTGAAATGATTGTCATCTCTTCCAGTCTACATGAAAAGTTTTTCATCTCCTCCAGACTACGTGAAAGAACAGAGAGGCAAACTAATGCCCAGAGCCAATTCCACATCTGCTGAGGCAAAGTTTTCTTGAAACTGCCTTTCATGAAGCTGCCACTCTCCACACTATGGCCACTCACTGGAGCAAAATAACCACAAAAAAAGCCGAAACAAAGTTTGGAGTAGAGAATCAAGCAATCCTCCAACTCACTAAGAGATAATCCAGATGGCTCATTCACCAATATTGAGAAAGAAACATGCTTGTGTAGGAACCAAATGATATATAGCTAAGGCATTTATATCGCCCTTACGCTGAAAGAAAATACCCACATCTGATCAAAAACGCTGGAAACAATGGAGCATAGCATGCGATCATGCCTTCGAGTCAAACACGCCTAATAAAGAAAGAGCCATAAGAAAATCAGCCCAAATGCAAGCTAAAGGCCCAATGGCAGGCCGAAATAGGTTCCAAATTTTGCCTTAAGTCCCACATTGATTGTAGCAAGAAAGGAACAAAACCATCAAACTATAAAAACCTTCTCACATCGATTATGGATACAAAAATCACAAAACCACCCAGTTTTCATGCTCAAGAAACCAGCCTACCTAACTCAACTGAATTTGCCTATCCATTCTTTACAACCACAAGCCCACAACAAGGCCATGGGTGCTCAATCACATATGCGGGCCCGACCATGCTCACATTTTGAGAAGTTAGTCGTCTGAAAAGATAACAACCAGTCACATGAACCATACGTAACAACCATACACATAATTAATAAAATACCGACCCCACCTGGAAAGTCAAACTAGGGTAGCTACCCTGAAAATAATTAGAAGCTGAAGGGGCGCATTTCATGCTACATGCGCATGTTGTGGTCTCGTCTACGTTGGATGAAAAGTTTCTCCATGCCTACAGTCCTTATGAGAGCAAAAAGTGTTCTTTTGAGGAACTATGACACTTGGTGCCATGCTACCTATGCATTGTGATTTTCTTGAGCCGGAATGCCCTTCAATCTCAACATGTGCATTGAATTAGAATCCTGGTAGTTTACTCATGGGTCCTGCACTATCTTTAACCTGCATGCGCGACTCATAGTTCACGCTCCTTTCGACATTTTGCCAATGTGCGTGGAGGTTGGTATTCGACCTTTGTATTTTGGCAGTCTACGTGTGGCTTCATATGTATAGAATCAAGATGGCCATAGCTTCTTGGCCTTTTGTGCATGGAGTCTAGCACTTGTCCTTTATACTTTGTCAGTCTACGCGTAACTTCATTTGTGTAGAATCAATATGACCATAATTTCTTAGCCTTTTGGGCATAGAGAGTGATATTTATTCTTTAGCAGTTTGTGTGTGGCTTCATACATGTAGGAGCACAATAGCCTTAAGCCTCTTGGCCTCTTACGACCATGTTGTCGTATGGAAGTTTAGACTTATCTATAAGGCTCGAAAGCTTTATAAATTTTCAAAACCATGTGTGAACTTGCCTTGATAATGGGCTGGGCTTTAGTATCCAAGATATCCACACACTATCATGGGACCTACATTCGGACATGAAACATGAAAATGAGTTATGTACACACAAGAGCCACGGCAATCCCACATTCTAGGTGAGGCCATGAACCATGGAAACCAATGAAAATTGCGCCCATACTTGCATGGTTCATGAACCGATCCTACGGAATCTATCATCCACTCACAATTGAACCTCACTTTTGTAGCATGAAACCAAAGCTAAGCAACAAAACTGCATCATTTGTAGATAATAGCTCAAGCTTTGTAAATTCAATTTATTGAGCACACTTTTTAGCTCCCAGAGACATGGAAAGATTGTCATACGACGAGGTGAATGGCCATCAACTCCAGGCTGCATGGAAAATTCCAATCTCTTCCAGACTACTTTGAATGATTGTCAACTCCTCCAGACTAAATCAAAGGTTAGTTATCATCTCCATGCTACGTTGATTTAATATTGCCAACTCCATACTACATAGAGAATATTTTATCATGCCTAGTAGAATGAAGAACTTTCTTGGATCTCCTTTAGGTCCAATCAACCAACCTATATCAGGTTAGGTATTATGGAAATTATATGTGACTTTCATCAAAGTTTATTGTAGTATCATTAACCTTATTCAAGCCTTGTATAATTAGTAATGACCTTGATAGGCATTCATCTCTTCCATACTACATATGAGGATAATCATCTTCACACTACGTGTGAAGATTATCATCCACTCTAGACTACATGGATGGATTTCCATAAACTCTAGAAAGTATTGGAAAAGCCCCATGAACCTTCATCAGGTTCATTCGACCCTAGTCTCCTGACCATCATCAGGTCAGGTAGAATGAAAATTTTCTTGGACCACATATAGGTCCAATTGACCAATCTTTATCAAGTTAGGTAGTATGAAAATTATTTTGGACCTTCATCAGGTTCATTCGACCATAGCTTCATGGACCTTCGTTAAGTCCATTCGACAACTCCATTCGACAGTAGTCTCGTAGAATGGAGATGACATTGATGGCTTACATCAAGTTTATCTATTGTAGTCTCATGCATGGACTTTCTTCAGGTATAATATAGTGTGATGACCTCCTTGGACTTCCATCAAGTCCATTCGACAGGTCCAGTCGACAGTAGTCTCATAGGAGAGTGAGGAGTGATGACTTTCATCAAGTTCATTCCATTGTAGCATCTAGAAGAGTGAGTAATGAATTCTTTGGATTTTTATAAAATCCATTCGACAAGTCCAGTCGACAGTAGTCTCATAGAAGAATGAGAGGTGATGACTTGCATCAAGTTCATTTCATTGTAGTATCATGGGCCTTCTTCAGATCTAATATAGTGTGATGACCTCCTTGGACTTCCATCAAGTCCATTCGACAGGTCCAGTCGACAGTAGTCTCATAGGAGAGTGAGGAGTGATGACTTTCATCAAGTTCATTCCATTGTAGCATCTAGAAGAGTGAGTAATGAATTCTTTGGATTTTTATAAAATCCATTCGACAAGTCCAGTCGACAGTAGTCTCATAGAAGAATGAGAGGTGATGACTTGCATCAAGTTCATTTCATTGTAGTATTCTGGGCCTTCTTCAGATCTAATATAGTGTGATGACCTCCTTGGACTTCCATCAAGTCCATTCGACAGGTCCAGTCGACAGTAGTCTCATAGGAGAGTGAGGAGTGATGACTTTCATCAAGTTCATTCCATTGTAGCATCTAGAAGAGTGAGTAATGAATTCTTTGGATTTTTATAAAATCCATTCGACAAGTCCAGTCGACAGTAGTCTCATAGAAGAATGAGAGGTGATGACTTGCATCAAGTTCATTTCATTGTAGTATCACGGGCCTTCTTCAGATCTAATATAGTGTGATGACCTCCTTGGACTTCCATCAAGTCCATTCGACAAGTCCAGTCGACAGCAGTCTCATAGGAGAGTGAGGAGTGATGACTTTCATCAAGTTCATTCCATTGTAGCATCTAGGAGAGTGAGTGATGAATTCTTTGAACTTTCATAAAGTTCATTCGACCGTAGTCTCATAAATCCTCATCAAGAGAATGAGTATAACCTTGATATATATTCATATAGTCCATGCGACATGTTCATTCGACAGTAGTCTCGTGACCTTCATCAAGTCTTGTAGTATAAAGATTCTCATAGATACTAATTAGGTTCATTCGACTGTGCCTTATGGACCTTCATCAGGTCCATTTGATAGTCCGTTCAACGGTAGTATCATGGACTTTCATCAGAACTAGTAGTATGAATAGGAAAGACTCTCAAAAACCTTCTTCAGGTTTGGTATGGTAGATATCCTCGTTGACTTATATTAGATCATGTAGAATAAAAATGAAGACCCCATGGATCTTCATCATATACAGAGTATGTAGACCTCCCATGTACCTACATCAGGTATAATGGGGTGTGTAGACTCCCACATACCTTTATCAGGTATAGTGGAGTGTGTGTACTTTCTTGGACCTTCATCGGGTCATGTAGACTCTGATGTACTTTTTCAAGTATTGTAGAATGAAATATTCTTAGACTTCCATCAGATTTAATATTCGTAGACTCATTTGTACCTTCATTAATATGTATAGTTGACTTGAAACATAAGACAAAAGAGCATATCCCGTATGGAGCTTTATTATCAACCTTCTGCCCAGTCAACACAACATGCAAGTAAATGATCTCTCATTACTTCAATCAAACAGAGTATACTTCCTACACTCCATATAATAATGTATTGTAAAAAAAAAATTCTGACCTTCACCTGGATCAGTCGACTAGGAACATTCTTCATGGCTCATAAAGAATCAATTGATTATCCTGATCATCATCTAGATCAGTCGACCGGGGACATCCCCCATGGCTCATAAAGAGTCAATTGATTATCCTGATCATCATCTGAATCAGTCGACTGGGGACATCCCCCATGGCTCATAAAGAGTCAATTGATTATCCTGATCTTCATCTGGATCAGTCGACTGGGGACATCCCCCATGGCTCATAAAGAGTCAATTGATTATCCTGATCTTCATCTGGATCAGTCGACTGGAGACATCCCACATGGCTCATAAAGAGTCAATTGATTATCCTGATCTTCATCTGGATCAGTCAACTGTGGACATCCCCCATGGCTCATAAAGAGTCAATTGATTATCCTGATCTTCATCTGGATCAGTCGACTGGGGACATCCCCCATGGCTCATAAAGAGTCAATTGATTATCCTGATCTTCATCTGGATCAGTCGACTGGGGACATCCCACATGGCTCATAAAGAGTCAATTGATTATCCTGATCTTCATCTGGATCAGTCAACTGTGGACATCCCCCATGGCTCATAAAGAGTCAATTGATTATCCTGATCTTCATCTGGATCAGTCGACTGGGGACATCCCACATGGCTCATAAAGAGTCAATTGATTATCCTGATCTTCATCTGGATCAGTCAACTGTGGACATCCCCCATGGCTCATAAAGAGTCAATTGATTATCCTGATCTTCATCTGGATCAGTCGACTGGGCACATCCCCCATGGCTCATAAAGAGTCAATTGATTATCCTGATTTTCATCTGGATCAGTCGACTGGGGACATCCCACATGGCTCATAAAGAGTCAATTGATTATCCTGATCTTCATCTGGATCAGTCGACTGGGGACATCCCTCGTGGCTCATGACGAGTCAAGTTCGGCACATGACCTTCATCTGGTCTAGAAAAATTTGAAGACTCTCCTGGTCCTTGACCAGTAATATGGAAATTGTCCTGGCCTTTATCTGGTTCAGTCGACCGAGGATATCCCCTGGCTCATGCCAAGCCAAGTTGAAGACTTAGACTACTCTTAGTCCAAAAGACATTGAATTCTCTCTATCGTATGTAACATGAACTATGCATTCTCAACTGGCACTCTTACATCTTGTTTCGTTCGACACGTATAAAATACTCTCTAAATCAAAAACTTCTTGACTTAGAGAGTATGGGACAAACTGTATGGGCCAAATTTGGGCCAAGGGTAAAATCGTTTTTACAGTTCAAAACCCTATAGTAAGTAAGGCCCAAGAGTGTAAAATCAAACCAATAAAACCTAGCATTATTGAATTATAATCACGCCACATGCTTACGGATAACTCATCAACCACTCTTCCCTCATTTTGTCTAGCATAAAGCATAAATTCACATGCTAAGATTCTTCATTGTCGAAAGATAGTATTGAACATGTTGTGGGTCCTATCATCAGAGACTTCAGCACATTGTAGATCCCACCATCACGTGTACAACTTATATTCCAACTGTAAAGTGACTTCCTTCAATCTATAAAAGGGGAGAGCTTCTCAACTCCATGGCAGGCTGGACTTCTTTCTTACAATCCTCTGCTTTCTGACATTAGCACTCTCAGAGCTCTCCATCCCCTTATACACTTATCACCGCCCTCACGGCCACCCAAAGAGTTTAAGGTAACTTCAAACCTTGCTTTCACATTTTACTCATTTACTACTCATTTCATATTACTGACTTGGGCGTCGGAGTGCCCCCGGCACCCACCACACCGGTGGGTAGTCTGCTCCCACTCACTCTACATTTGTCTTGCAGGATCGCTAATGCCCCCAACATAGAAATTCTTATTGTGGACCTCGGCCGAATTCCAGCATCCACAAACACTAAATCTATTCCATGCATTATGCGGGTTGCATTGCAAAGTGCCTTCAATTGCTGTCATTGAAAAATGTAATTATGAAGTATAAGAAAACCGTGTAGTGTAAAAGAAATAACAAAAAATGAAATGCATGAATCAGGGGATCATGGCATATTCCCTAACAGGGAAACCATGATTCTTCGGATTTAAAAAACTTGTAAAAAATAACCAAGCGCACATACAGAGGTAGATAGACATCTTGTACCTTATAATAAACACATAGCCATAACTAATACGAACAATTGATATTCTTTGAAGTTTGCTGAAATATTAACCTTAGTAACAAATACAGTCAGAACTATGAAACTAAGCACGAGAATGTAAGGGAATCAGATTGATTTCGGATTCGCATTTAACAATTAAAATAACCAAGAGAGAAGGTTTTACAAGCTTGAAGTTCTTACCGCCTTCACTTTGCTTCCTCCAAGGCAATACAATGCCAACAGAGAATATAAATAGCAACCCTAGTCGAGATTCGTTTAAAGATTTGAAAGTCCCAAGCTTTATATGCCACTTTTCTGATAAGCAAGAACCTGCAAACTCAATGAAACAAAGGGAAAGTGCATTAAAGAAGCTTTCATATCTCTTTAACAGCAGCTGTTAAATTAAACGAGAATTTTAGCAATTATATGTATATATATAACTTACCTGGCCACCAAACATTAACATTTGCCGCTTTTCACCCACCAAAAGATCTCACCTATAACAGAGAAAAAACAATTGAGTTTATAAAATATCAAGTGTATATCCAATTCTTCCCCCCCCCCCTCTAAATGTAAATACAGACCTTGCCAGTCCATTATTAACACCTGTACATTTTAGCTATTAAAATAATCCTTAATAAAATTCACAATGACGAATAGATACTAATAGCAAGCATACAAGTACATACAGTTCGAATTGCAGAGAAAGTTTCAGTCACACAATCAGAAATAGATGCTTGGGCCAGTCCATGAGCTTTAAAGACAGGCACAGTTGATCGCTTGTATACAGCTTGAGATAATAATAATAATAGTCAGCAGCAAACAGAAAAAAAATGAAACAAGTAAAGATATAACATGGATTGCCCAAATTAAAGTATGGTGAAGATTGAGTGCCACTACTAAATAAAATTGGGCATTTGTTGGAAGAGACGGGCTGTATGTAAGACTAGATTTATCCATCACCGTAATAGATACATATAGTCAATAGTGAAACATTGCCCAGTGGATAAATGATTACAGAAAAGCTATCCTAAGCCTAGTCAGAACTACCAAATCATTTATGGTTCAGAATATTGACAAGAGTAACTCTAGGTATGATAAAATCAGGAATTTGAAAGCGAGATGTGAATCTCTGTTAAGCCACATTAATATAAATACAAATAAGATGTCAATGCAATGATTTACATTAAAAATTTAGACAAATGCAGATATATTAAAATAAACGGCATATTCCTATAGACTTTTTTTTTGGAAAGGAATATTCGTATAGACTTAATAAAGAATAATAATGCAAACTTTGAACATGAGAAAACTGAAAACTACAAAGAAAGTGTATTTACCAACTAAAACAGACACAGTAAGCATCAGTATGCCGAGAATTGGAGCAAGTTGGGGGGCTATAGTGAACAGTATGCATATAGTCCCAATAACCTACAAGATGAAAAGAACATTGAAGATATAAAGACCTATGCCAGATTATATGTCATTCTCTTAGAGGTAATAAGGCAGAGAGCATTTATTAGCAACCAGCCACATATAATAAGAGTATTTTGAAGTACCGGTTCTAAACTCACACCGAGGCTCAGGACAATTAAGCTACTTTAGATGTGAAAGATAAGTGGAATCCATCAGGATGAAAGATAACTACTACATGATTAATTGTCAGCTGTGAAAAGCTCACTTTCACTTAGTATATAGTGGCTTGCCTCAGAAAGTGCCCTAAATCCACGATCTCTTGAAATGTTCTCACTGACAAGAGCTTTAAGAGAACCCAAATCAGACGTCAACAAACCACTGAGTTCACCAACCTATAAGAAGAACACACATCTTTACTCAAAAAAACAGAATAAACTGTCAAGAGGGAATTTCCCCTCGCTGAGAAATCAAACATCAAGACTCTGCCTGCATAAGAACCACCCCAAAAAATTAACGAAAATCAAACATTTTATCAATACACATAACCACCTCTTACTAGAGAAATCATCAAATACAGTCACAAACCTTGTACCGATCGAAAAACTCTGCCTGCATAAGAACAACCCCAAAAAAATTGAGTGAATTCAAAGCTCAAAGTAAAGCTTCAAACAATTCAAAGTTGAAAAACATAACAAGCATTATACCTTTGTATCAATACTCTTCTAAAAATCTGAGCTCTAACAGTCGCCATCACTTTTTCCCATACAGTATTCATATTTATAACAAAAACGACAGTGAAGATTGGCTCCAAAGCATACAGTAGTCCGACCTTACTAAGTAGCCTCCAAAGTGGATCTGGCTTGCACCTATTAGCACTTCAAAATATCTTGACAATGCAAAGAATCAACCAAACATTTTCTGATACGTTATAGAAAATATCTTGAACAACTCACATATTAGGGTGTTTTTTAAAAACTGGTGTACAGTTCTTCAATATAACTTAGAAGGAACGACAACTAAAGTGTTTGGTTAATGATTTCATTTGATAATACCCATAAATTAAAAGCCACAACACCTGAATCACAATTGAAATTAAAAAGAAAAAAATGTGGCTACGAATACAACTATAAAAATCAATTCAAATAGGGTATGTTTGGGATTGAAGTGCGGATAGTTGCTATAGAGTAGAATCGCAGTCACTTAGCTACTATCTCTGTTTGGTGTTGTGATTAGAAAAGTGGGGTGAACAAACGGTGGTTCATAAAAGATGCTACGCGCTTTTTTAATATTTGAATGGTGGGAAAAATTAAAAAATTTTAGCTTTTGTAAAACTCAATTTTTGAAAGAAATTTGCAATTTCTCATCATTAAACAAACACATACAAATTGTGTGTTGACCCAAACACATCCACAATACCAAAGACACTGTGTTTTCAAAATTACGAAGAAGCATAATGGTTATGAAGCTAAAATATGAAGTTCTTTATCCAAAAGCTCAAAATTTTCTATTATTTTTAAAAATTAATTACAACAAATATTAGCTAAAAAGACGAGTTGTACTAGAGAATATGGGCATGGAGAGAGTACACGTGGTGCATCCAACGAGAGTCAATACTGAGAGACCAAGCCTCAGCTTGTGCTTCAGCAACAGACTCCAAAGCAGCCCCCAAGTAATCAAACTCGACGGAGAATGAATTTCCTCGCTCGGAGAATCCGATTCGTCTATCTTCGGGTCGGGCTCGCTGACAATCGGGTCAGAAGCGGGTCCGGTAACGTAAGCACAAGTGATTGTCCATTTGGAATCGAATTTCGTTTTCGTCCGTAGAAGTGGCGGGAAAGCAAGTGATCGTCGGAGTGGAGGAGAGAGGGGGAGCTTGTGTTTGGTTAGCGTGTGGCGGCGTGGAGTTGGGAGGCGCGTGAGGAGAGGAAGAGTTGCCATGGCGGCGGCCATGGATGAGTCTTTCACAGTAAAATGCGCCACGTGCAAAGACGACACGATATTATTAAAAAACCAAGAATCAATGAAAAAGGTTATGTCCCAGAATTATTGGATTCGCTTACGGTAATGTAATAAAATATTCGCCAATCCAATCCATGCCGTGCTGACTGCACACGTATATACAGCCAGCAAACGACGCCGTAGAGACCTACGAAATATGTGTATTTACAACCTTTGCTTAGTGGTGTTAATTTTTTTTAAAAAATTAGAGACCGTAAAACGAGTTGACGCACTGAATTTATATCGAATTTTAAATGACTGAATCAAAATATGATAAATTCATACTTAATATGTTACTAAACGAATTATAATATCATGATTCTTATTCGATTTTTTTTGTTTAATAATCAATATTCATTTAATATTGACACGATCAAATGATATAAAATATCATAATTTATTTACATTAATACATATATATATTAATTTATTTCTAAAAGTGACACATCAATTTAGACAGCGTTATTTTTATGTGCTAATTAAAAATAACAAAGACTAGCAAAGGAAAGTAATATATAAATTCTAAACAAATAAAGAAATCGGTGAGCTCGAATCTATATTTGATTCGTTTGTAAACGAATTAAATTGAATTAATTCATTTACTAAATGAATCAATTTTCCCAAATCCATAATCCTTAATACAAATCAAATCAAACGAATAAATAAATATTAACCCAAATCGCTGCCCTTAATAAATATTCCTTATTTTAGTAGAGTCAAATAGAGATTATCTCAAACATAATCTAGACTTTTCATTAATATATAAGAAATTTTAATAAATTTCACATTAAACGAATGATAAAAATTATCTACTTCTCATGTATGCTCGACCCCCCTTTAGAGGTGGCACTGGAGAAAGTCGATACCAACGATTTGCTGAGTCGAATGTACCCAAAATCTTAAAAAAAACAAAAACAAAAACAAACAAACAAATTTTTAAATGTGTTTTTTACCCCTTTACCAATAAAGGACTCCATTTTAAGAATCTAGAGCAACTCAAGACTGCCTCTACCTCCTCTGTCAATCACCACAGCATGAGACCCGCAAAGTGCACACAGATGACATTACCATTTATCACATAAAGGAAGGATTAACAAGTGAGCCGAGCAAAATTCTTCCGGTCAGTGACCAAGTATGCAAACCAAACCATTTTCATCATCACGAGGCAAGAGAAATTATTGTTCAACTTTTGATGAGACATTTACAAGCTTTGGACGTTGTGTTTTTTTATCCAACTCCCACTTTGAGACCAAGTCCAGCGAGTTCAGGTACATCAATAGAACCTTGAAGCTCCAAATCAGCTACAACCTGTTGGTTTTCTGCATTCCCTTCCAGTAAGTTCCTAACACACCAAATGCCCCACTCCCTTAAAAATGGGTTATCTTCATCGGTAACACACTGTTGTAATAAAAGTAGAATCCCATTTCTCTCTCTAATTTCATCTTGTACACGCTTCCTTCTGTATGCACAATTGCCAATAACTGCTACGATGTCCTTTCGAAATCCTATGTATGGACACATCTTGGCTGAATGTGTGCTAGTCCTCTCTTGGTTCTCACTCAGTCTCGTAGCTTTCCGGATTATTGCTGGAGGCTCAAGGTCCCGAAGCAAAGATAAAACAGTTCAATGAATTCATGGGATTGTAGTGAATCAATGACATCAGCACGACCATCGAACCCTGGAACCCGCCGGATCCTCCCGTGCACAGATGTCCCGCAAAATGGAGAGTGAATATCCAAGAACATTGGTCGCAAGTAGATACTGTGGGAAGACTGGGCGAGCCTCTTGAGAAAAAATCAACAAGCCCAACAGATCTCCTAAATATTCTCAGAACACATAGTGCGAAGACATTTGGAACAATGATCTCTTCAATACGCTCATTCACTATCTCTGATACAATTCTTAAAAGAAATGTTTGCTCTGATGAAAATGTATCTTCACTCAAGTTTCCAGATACACTTACTTGGCATAATTTGGAGAACAGTTGAGGGAAGTGTATTTCCTCTACGCACACTCTTGAGACAAGTAACTTGAACCAATCTTCTTTGAAACCAACTAGAGAAACAAACACGAGAAATTGTGAGAATTCAGTACTTACTATCTTTGCTAGGTTCAACACAAGCACCGAAAACAATTTGGACTGAAATAAAGAAGGTAACAATTTAAAGCTGGAGCAAGATCAAATTTACCTGAAGAAGCAGTGTGCACAATTTCTGCCAAAATAGGAAACCCTTTATCTCCACAAAGTTCCTCAAACAATCCAGGGCTTCCATCACAACACGTATAAATAACCATACACAACGGATCACAAGTCTCCTGACTTCGTATTCCTGCAAGTCTGACAAACTCATTTGGGAAGAATAGACACCAAATGGCTCGCTGATGTTTCTCTCCAGCCAACGAAACATTTGCCAAAACCTGCAATGCCATTCGAATGATCCCATGATCTTTAACAGAATCAGCTCCTGCTGACCTCAAAACTCTCAGAACAATCCCAACTCCATTTTGCTCAATAAATGAATTCTGATTGGTAATTTCTCCGGCAGAAAGGTTTCTAAGGAGCTTCAAGGATAGTAAAAGATATTGGCAACCAGTGGAGTAAGATATAGATTGAATAAGTTGGAGGACGTTAGAAAGAACATTCTTGGAAGCAAGGGCAGAGCGACCAACAGCAGTTCTTGACGATTCTATAAGAATTTCTAGAGCCTCTTTCAATGAAGACGAGTTTGAAGCGGCTAAAAATGTATGGAGGACATCTTCTGGCAAAGCTATACCCAATAATGATGCATCGTCCATCATCTGACCAATAAATAAAAAGGCAATAGAAGGTAACAACTCAGCTCAAATGCTCAAACACTATCATGACAATAAATCCTGCCCAAATAGCAAATGAGATTACTGGGTGTTACAAGTTCTAAATAATGTCATAACTAAATGGTTCATCACTTAAGAAGCAAAAGTTCTTAAAGAAATGAAATTAATGTCAAGTTCAGAATATTTCAAATATTTAGACGAAATTGTGTTAGGATAGAGGACATTGCTATCCATTTAATTAATATCACAATTTATGGGTTGCAAACAATATGTTGGGGGAAAAGAAAATAAAAGTTCAAGCCTTACAATTTCTTAGTAGTTGAAATCATCACAAATAATTCAAACTATTCTGATGATTCTCTAGTTCAACAATTGTTTTCGGATCGAGGCGCCCGCCTCACAGCCTCGAGGAGGTCCGCCTCGCGCCTCAATGGCCGGCCGCCTCGAGGCACCGCCACGTATTTTTAAACATTGGTTTTATTATTCATGTTTTTTAGTTTTTTAATTAAAAAAACAGATTCAATGAGACACAACTCCAACGAGCCTCGCCAAATAGGCGCAGTGGGGCTCTGCGCATTTAATAACTATGGGAATGACAACATAAGGTATATGGTATATAAATTTGAACTCTGCTCAGCAAACTAAATTTGCAAACTGCACTACTATAGAAGTATAAAATCTCATAGCATTATGATATCAATGATTGAAAATTGGTTCATAAAGGATCTACTGTTACAAGCAATTATTTTCCTTTTTCTTTCACCTTCTTCTTCAGACATTCTTAGTTTAACCAGCAGATCATAAACTAATCTTCACCAATAAGCAATCGGAGTCTAATAAGATCTGTAATTAATTCAACTAGAAAAAACAAGAAAAACAAACCTGTCCAGATGCACAATCCCAAACTCTAACAGTCTCATCTTTGCCACCCGAATAAAGCTTATCCGAACCTGAGGGCAGTGTAATCCCACTCACAACCTGTTTTTACAATTATTAACCCATCAATTAAATCTCCAAAAACATTCAACAAAACAAAAATTGATAATAAATAATAAATAATTTACCTTTTGGTGCCCTTCAAGCTGAGTCAACAACTTGAAATCATCACCAACAGTCCAGGAATGCAAATACTTGCACTTTTCTCCATACATACAATTCCCTTGAACCCAATTTCTACACAATTTATCAATCTTTATAATCGCCCTATTATTAATATTATTACCCGCCCTATAAATATTATTATTATTATTGTTATGACTACTTCTACCCCACGTGTTATTCGCAAACCGCTTCGTAGCAGCCTCGTTAGCCGTCGCTGCCGGCGGCATCGGCAATTCTCTGTGCAAGTACGGACAAGGAAACCGATTACACTTTCCAGCACGCCAAAAGTTACAAACTTTTTGCTTCGTATCGGCCGTTGAGGCCCACCACCACCTCCATCTCCTCCCAGTCGCTGGAACCCGCGCTTGTATCCTCCGTGCGCGTCTAAATCCATAACTTATTATGAATAATAACGTAATAACAGAAAGAAGAACGAGAATAAGACCGTTGAATAATAATAATAATAATAATGAAATTGCTCGAATCTGACGCGTAGGATGCCCCGATTGAAATTGTATCAAATCATAACCAAAAACCCTAAATTGAATTAATTTTTTTGGGTATCAAAATTGTATCTTTGGTGGTGGATTTGTAAAATCAGAAACCGTAATTTAATTTCACGTGAGATGAGGAAATCTTTTTGCTCTCTCTTAGAATTTTTCTAGAGTGTGTTTGGTTGGGGGGTTTTGGAGGGGAGGGGAGGGGAGTAAAATCTCTTCTAAGCTAATTTTAGCTACCCTCCAAAAGTGAGGGGTTTTGGAGGGGAGAGAAAGTGATGAATTAAAATTTTAAATGCAATGACTAAATTATCTCTACTTATATTGTTTTAATTTTATTTATAACAAGTTATAAGGATAAAATAGTAAATTAGTTTTAAAATCTCTCTCCTCACTTCTTCTTGAACCAAACATATATCTAATTAAAAACCTTCTCCTCCCATCCTTTGAACCAAACATATATTAATTAAAATCTCTCCCCTCCCCTCCCCCCCTCCATTATTAAATCCCTCCCCTCCCCTCCCCTTCGTTGAACCAAACAGACCCTAAGGAAAAATAGGGACTGAAGCTGCTGCTGGGCTGGCCCCGGAAGGAGAAGATGCGTCAGCTTTACGAAATTTGTTTAATTACGAAACTGCCCCGCAACTGTCGCGCATGGGTTGTTTGCCTAAGTGATCGAGTTCAAGATTAGCTTAAGAGACTTCACTTATCCATTTTTTTTTATGAGAATGACTTGACTTATCTTTAAATTAGGAAACAATGATTAAATTCCTATAATAATTTGGTGATTTAATTTAAATTTAGAAATTCTTGTAATAATGATTTCAAATTCAGTTCTAAATTTGAAAAATACTTCAGATATTTTTCGTAAAAAAAAACTGGTTCCGTGTTTTTGAAATCATAACCTACTCTATATAAAACAGTATTAGTTTCAGAACTTATTAAATTAATTCGGTTCATTGAAACTTCAGTTCTAACCGGAACCGTTACATGTCTCCCTTGATCCATTCACGTCTAACTGTTAGCGACATATACTTCAAGATGGATTTTGATGACGCAACATTCGAAGTCTTCGACACACTATGGCAAAACTTTCCAAAAAGATGTCAAAGCATATCAATAATAAAGAAAAACGACTGAAAGTCGAACCTTTTATGAAGACATACTCACTGGAACCAGGAAGACTCATACCGGTCCACATATCGGTCTTCATACCGGTCTTCCTTATCAATTAAAACCAAGAAAACATACTCACCGGAACCAGGAAGACTCATACCGGTCCACATACCGGTATACATACCGGTCCAACGAATACTTTTTTGAATGTTAATATGACCGTTGGGTGTCAGACCGACATATCGGTTTCCATACCGGTCTCTGACAGGAATATTGTGATATCATTCCTATTCACTATATAAATGCCCCAAATTCATTCTTGCAAAGATAGAACGCCCATATACATCATTCTTGATAACCAAAACAAAGATATACCAAAATCTTCTTGATCCAACTCATTCTCATCATTTCATAGGCTCATACACACTTTTTATAATTATCTTAGTGAACTTAGATATATTTGAGCAACTCATAAACTATTCAATCTTTTTAATCTTTTTGTGAGTTCTCAAATAGTATTGTAAACACAAAAATTTATTTTTCGAAAACACTTGTATTGAAATCCCTTGTGTGAGTGGTGATTACTCTCAAGGGTGGAGTTTGTGTAAAAGGTTTAAGAGAAGCCTTAGAGTAAAATCTCTTGGTTGTAAAGATTGTTGAATCTAGTGGAACCTTCAAGTGCGCTTGAAGAGAGAGTGGACGTAGGCAATTGATTTGGCCGAACCACTATAAACTCGGTGTTGTATCTATCTTCCATTATCTTTTAATTTATGACGGATACAGAGGACAAGTGCACATGTAGAGGACTAGGGGGACGGCGATACGTAACACCCCTAGATCCTAATTTCATAGCCATGATGATGGCATAGGTTCGTGTACCTGGACTCTAGTTCAGAGCTTGGGTGGTAGCATCGGTATGCACCCCCAGTTCTAGTTTGTGGCTTGGGGGACGGCGATACGTAACGCCCCAAAACCACCAGCTTTAGAGATAGTTAGGCATATTGGGGGACGGCGATACGTAACGCCCCCATGCTTTAAGTTTTTCAGATAGAGATACAGATTTCAGAAAAAGGTTTTTCAGTTTTCAGTTACAGTTTTCAGAAAAAGCTTTTAGAAAAGAAAGTTTCCCGAAACAGCAGTTTTATAAGAGATTTTAGAAAGAAGTTCAGAGTTTTAAAAACAAAAATCAGTTTTCTTATAAAGCTATTTTATGAGCTTTCGGATTTAGAACCAAATATTTTTATAACAGTTTTTCATTTTTAGTCCACTCACTTAGATCGTATAGCGATCTAACCCCCACTCCAGTTTTTTTTTTTTTGTATTTTGCATTTTTCTCGGAGGACGAGCCTAGGAGGACAAATACTGATGCAGTCACTAGGGATGGAGTCCACCAGTCCAAGTCATAGTTAGAGAGTGTCCAGTCAGTGTTAAGTAAAAGTCTTATATTAGTCTTTGTTTGAATCAGTCTTTATAAAAGCTAGTATTAACATGTATACAGTTACAAATATGGTAGTTGAATTTGTATGTTATTTAAGTTTGGGCTACAGTCCTATATATATAAGATAAAATTTAAAAGAGTATTAGGAATGATCATAGTTGGAGAGTCAGAGGCTTATGGGGTTAGAACGGTCTATCCCCTGTCGGTAGCATCTTCCAGATCGGGGATGTTACAACAACATACCATCTTACCGTAGTTGACTTTCTTAATGGAATCTCTGCAACTATATTCTGTAATGGCAGAATCTCATTTACTTGTATGGGTTCTTCCTCCATAATTGGATTTATCGCATGTGTAGGTCACAAGGTCTCGGACTGTATGAGTATAGGTATATGAACAATTTTGGTCTGTTGTCCTTGATTTGATATTTCTATATGATTATCTTTATCAACCACATCAAATTCCAAGAACTTAGCTATTTGGATTCTATAATCCTGGAACCCCCTTCTCTACAGTAGAATCTGTAGTCTTAAAGATAATTAAGGTATCCAATAAAATAGCAATGAGTAGATCTAGATTACAACTTACTTTTAGTGGGATGATAAAGTCGTACTTCTTAAAGACATCCTTAAACATGGAGGTGACTCATGTTAGGTTTCCGACTAGTCTATATTTCAAAAGAATTCTAGAAACAGACTTACTTGGAACTCTATTGAGGATGCATAAGGCTATTTTAATTACTTCACCCCAAATGAAGTCTGGAAGATTAATTTTAGACATCATACTTCTACCATCTCTTGAAGGGTCCGATTCCATCTTTCGATCACACTATTCTGTTCTGGACTATCTGGCATAGTAAATTGACTTACTATTTCATAATCTTCTAAGTATATGACAAACGGTCTCTTTATTTGTCCACTGACCTAATGTTTACCATAATACTCAACACCCCGATCAGACCTAACAATCTTGATAATTTTTCTCAGCTGTTTCTCAACATTAGTCTTGAAGATCTTGAATTTATCAAGGGCTTCAGACTTTTTCTTAATCAAATATAGATATCCATATCGAGAAAAGTAATCAATGAATGTTATATAATTCTTATTATTGCAAATTATGGGTGAATAAGGTCCACTTATGTCAGTATGAATAAATTGTAAAAGATCAGAGCTACGAGTAAATTCTTTTTTCTTTATTTTGGTTAGTTTACCCTTATAAAAATCAACACATATTTCTAGGTCACTAAAGTCTAGAATATGTAGGATATCATACTTTATTAACCTTTCTACTCTTTTCCTAGATATATGGCCCAGTTTTTTATGCCACAACATGGATGATTTTTCCTTTATTAAGGGTCTTTTAGCAACTTGTTCAACATTATATGAGTTGGAATATACTTGACTTGATGCTAAGCAGAGACTGTACAATCCGTATGACAAAACACAATGACCAACTTTATTTGAGTTAAAATATACAGATATAAAACCTGCATTAAACTCAAAACCTTAACATTGTTTGTCAAGTACAGATACTGATATCAAATTTTGTCTAAAAGATGGTACATACAAAACACTTGATAAAACAAGTTCATAACTGAAGTCTAGTTTTAAACAAACATCTTCAACATAATGTATATCTACCAATTCGTTATTGCCAACTACGAGTTTGAACTCATCCTTATTTGATTTTATCTTGTTTATGAATCTCTACAATTTGAAAGCATCATGATTAGTTGCTCCACTGTTAAGCCACCAAGAATTGGATGTGCTATTAACAAAATAGGATTCATATACAACAAAAACCAAAGAGTTACATGCATGCCCATGTTTCTCTAACCAAACTTTACATTTAGAACACTCTGACTTCTTATGCCATTTCGTTTTACAAAAGAAACACTTAAGTTCTTTCTTGAAGACGCCTTTAGTACAACCCACATCACTTGTTTGACCAGTTTTATTATAATTTTGAACATTATCAAAAGCTGAACATTTAGATTTCTTTCATATCTATATGTGCAGTTTTGAGTTTCTCTTCTCAGCAACACATATGGCAATGAAATCATTAACATTACATAGTTCTTCCCTCGAATTTTAAGTAATTATAATTGTATCAAACTCTGGAGACAGAGTATTCAATGTTTGATGGACAATGCAAGCACCGAGAAGAACAATGTTAAGATTTTTCAACTTGTTCTGAACATGGACCATCATTAAAATGTACTCTCTAACACCTCCATTACTATTATACTTCATTGAGTATAATTGCTTTAGAAGGGTACCAATTTCTTCCTTGATTGAGACTTTGTATCTTTCAGATACAACTGTCAGGAAATATTTTGCTATAACAATCTCTAGACGACCACTTAGCAAATGCTCAGTAATGGATCTCTTTATAGTCAAATAGCACATGCGATTTGACTTATGCCATACCATATGCAGCTGCTTATCCGTATCAGTACTAGAACTATTAATATTAGTTGTCTTAGGAGTAGTCATAACAAGATCAATATCTGCTAATTTCATAGCCCACTCCAAATCTCTCTTCCATTCTTTAAAATTGGAGCCAGTTAATATCTCTCTAGTCACAGTGTTGTTAACTGAAAAGGTGATTGAAAAATAAATAACAATGCAATTATTTAGTTTAAGCACAACACAAGATAATAATACTCTAAGTCATAAAAGAGCATTATACCAAGAATTTTAGCATATCACTATATAAACATCTTTGGGTAGAATATAAAATATGTAATTAAAATTTTTTCATCTAAGACGATTCAGAAACTTATGCAATCCTTATAAGTTTACCACCTTTGGGTGAATAAACCACTCAAACTAGTCCATTCTCTACCATAGGTCTCATATGTAACATTTCTAACTTTAACCTACAATCCACATTTTTGGACAGAAGACTGCACATCAAAAAATAAAAATATCCTTAAATCATGTGAGACCGTCATCACTTAAAAGATTCTTTGGAAAAGTCACTTTTGTGGCTGCAATTTCACTAAACTCATAAGACGATTCAGAAACTTATGCAATCCTTATAAGTTTACCACCTTTGGGTGAATAAACCACTCAAACTAGTCCATTCTCAACCATAGGTCTCATATGTAACATTTCTAACTTTAACCTACAATCCACATTTTTGGACAGAAGACTGCACATCAAAAAATAAAAATATCCTTAAATCATGTGAGACCGTCATCACTTAAAATATTCGGTGGAAAAGTCACTTTTGTGGCTGCAATTTCACTAAAGTCATAAGCAATTCTCACATCGGGATACACTTTATCTTATCTTGAAAAATAACCTTAATAATGTAATTTTATTCTATATAAACAATGGGCTTAATTGTCCATAATATTACATTCCTGAATTTTATGACATAATTTATGAGATAAATTAATCTTTATATTTATTTCTGTGTCACAAATAAATTAATTACATTGAAATTTTCTTTATGAGATAAAATTAATTCTCTCTAATAAATGATAATTTTTATACTCACGTATAAATCAAACTTCATGAGATAATAATTTATCTCTTAAATTATCATAAATAATTAATTATGGCTTTATATTTAACTTTTAGGATAAACCTGGAGTTAAAATGAATTATATGGATCAAAATATAATAATGAGGGACCTGAAGGCTATTAACCAGTGGCATGGATGAAATCTGTCGAATTTGAGGGCTTGCGCGCGTGCGCTGAGACAATTTCTTTAAGAGGCTGTCGGTATGCATGGCAACGGGCCGGGCCGGGCCCGGGCGCCCTAGCATATCTTTATTTTTTTTACTTTTAGGTTATGCTAGTTATGCGCCCTAACATATCTTTATTTTTTTTATGCGCTCTAGCACATTTTTATTTTTTTTTTACTTTAAAGTTATGCTAGTTATGCGCCCTAGCATATCTTTATCCAAACTAACAATCCAAACTTCCACAAAATCACAAATAAATACATGATACATCAAAAGTTTCAATATTTCATTCATAAACTAACAATCCAAAATCCACAAATAAATACATCAAAAGTTTCAATGCTTCATCCATAAACTAACAATCCAAATACCAGAAATAAATACATCACAAGTTGCAATGTTTCATCCATAAACTAACAATTCAATTATCCAAATGCCACAAACTAATACATCAAACTAATCTAACTCTTTGGCTCAAAGTCTTCTTCCACTTCATCCATCAGTTCCTCTCAGAAATTATAAGTTCTTCAGGAATAAGACCTAATGAGAAAAAGTGTTAAAACATGTAAATCAAAGAAAATAATTAATTAATAAATCATTATTAAAGTCTCATACCTCGCTCAGAAGCTCATAACCAATTTTGAGTGCACATTATTGCTTCCAATATGTCAGGATGTAATTTGGCACGATGTGGACTCAAATGTCCCCCCCCCCCCCCCCCCCCCGGTACTAAAAGAAGACTCTGATGCCACAGTCGTAATAGGAATGGCTAATATATCTTTAGCTATCTCAGCCAAAATATGATATTTTCCTTTATTTGTCTTCCACCAATTCAAAATATTGAAGTCTGGAGTTCTAGCAACTAAAGGCTCCTCTAAGTACCTCTCAAGATCGGACTTTGATCTTGTCATATGATTGCTTTCAGTGGCAAAAGAATCAATGTCAGATAAATCTAAAAAAGAAGACGAATCAACGGTGATAGTATTATGGGGATGAACAACGGAAGTAGAAGATTCACCACCACCAACTACAGACTTAGCTTCATAATATTTAACTATCTCTTCAAAAAGTTGACGTGCTTTTATAATTTGGCCTGCAACACCCACACCATAAATCTTTGGAAAATAATAATCAATTAACAGCGTCTTAAACCGTGGGTCAAGAATGACAGCCATAACCAACACCTCATGAATCTCTTGCCAATATTTCTCAAACTTGACAATCATAATAGAGGCCATTTGTTTAACTTCGAGAATATGAGACATTTTCCACTCCATCAAATACATCATCATTTTACAAGCCAATGGAAAAAACATATTGGTTGTAGAATAGTTCGTACCTGAAAATATCTCCGTCAAAAAATAAAATGGACGTAAATATTCTAGCATTTTTTCAGCCATCTCCCATTCCGCATCAGAAGGCAAACATTTGTAATGAGGCTCAATTTATTGCACTCGAGGAAAAACTTTTTTGTACTTAACTGCAATATCAAGCATGACAAATGTAGAATTCCATCTAGTCGGACAATCAAGCACCAACTTTCTTTTAGTCTTAATCAATGATTGACGAGCAGACATCATAAGAGTTTCAATCATTTTCAGTGTGCTACTCCAATAAGCAACACTCTCCCTAATCTTTGCAATACCTCCTTCAATCACGGTCAAACCATCCTTTACAATTAGGTTCAAAATATGAGCTGCACACCTCATATGAAAAAATTTATCAACCCAATACCATAGTTTCAGTTGAAAGCATTCCCTTCAATCTTTCTACCATTGCGTCATTAGTTGAACAATTATCTAAAGTCACTGTTGACAACTTTCGATCCACATTGCAATCCATCATACATTTAATTAAAACTTGAGATAGACACTCAGCAGTATGTGGGGCTGGTACATATATGAACCTACATATACATAATGTTTGTAATTAAATGTTAGTATATTCAACAAATAAGTTAAACATAATATTTTACACAAAATTAAATTACCTTAAGACTCGACTTTGTAAATGCCATGAGTTGTCAATGAAATGTCCTGTAACAACCATATACCCTCTCTTTTGGTTACTAGCAGTCCACATGTTAGTTGTAATAGCAACTCTGTTGTCATTAATATTCAACAATTCATAATTTTTACCTTTTCTGATTTATACAACTTGAAAATCTCAGCCTTTAAAGTATTTTTGGACATCTTCTTCACCAAAGGGTTGCAATAACTCATCAAGTCATTAAAAGTATCATACTCAACAAACTTAAGTGGCAGCTCATGCTTTATAACCAATGACGTAATTTTTTTACGGACAATATTTACATCAAATGATCTAAGCTCAATAGAAGTTGTTCCATCTTCCTGCGTCATAACATTAAGAGTTTTTTGAATCGTATCTTCAAACTTAGGTTGTTTTTTAGTATAACAATTCTTGATGTGTCTATTTAAATGACTGAATACATACCACTCAATAACTTGGCACAGTGATTACATTTGGCCTTTAATTTCCCACCAATAATAATCTTCGTAAAATGATCCCAACATTTTGATGTCAGTCATCTCTTATTATATCCATATTTTCTAATGCTACCCCATTTCTTTTGTTACCATCTTCATCTATGTTTCCATCTTCAATATCAAGGATCTCATTTTCTTCATCACTATCCCGACGTACATCTTCGAGGCCATTAAGAAAAACAGGGGAATTTGGCGGCCGAATAGGCGTAGATTCTTCCAAATTAGACATAACAAATTCTGGAAAAAAAAAATTTTGAATAAACAATATGGAAACCCAAGTAGTCCAACCTTAACTAAAATTTTAACCAATTACCAAGGAGTCTAACCTTAACAAACAACATCAATGAAAGCCCAAGCATATATAAAATAAATTCATCTACCTTCACAATTCACTAAACTTATTCATACCACCTTATAATGCAATGTAAGCCAAACCATAACATTTAGAACAAAGACAGTAAGCCAATTTAGAACAAAGTATATTTATATTCAACTAAACTTATAATTCATGCAATGTATATTTATCTTGTTTAAACTAAAATCAAAACCATAACATTTAGAACAAAGATAGTAAGCCAATTTCCTCATATCACTCTCCAGTAAGTGCATTTTATTTTGCAGGTGACAGAAGAAATTGAAGGGACAAGGTTCAACAGTACACCGGTATTTCTGCTATGATGGAGTTCATTAATGTAGCATATAAGGTTTAATCGTTGTGATTATTAACTTTTATTTTTTTAGGGCACAAGTTTTTTTTTTCCATCCAGAATCTATCTCACATCTTTTCAACAAAATTTAAAAGAAGAAGAAAAAATAAATGTATGAATATGATAACACCAGGACACAAATTATAATCAAATTATCAATTTGCCAATTAACTACATTATCTTTCACCTGTGATGAAGACGAGGCAAGGCGAAATGACGAAGTGCAGACGATGAGACGAAATGATGAAGCCGAGCTGATGACGATGACGAAGTGATAAAGACGAGCTGATGATGAAGAGATTAGTGATTGAAATTTGAAAGAAATTTGAAATGTGACTATGCGTGGTGAGGAGCAGAGGAGAGGAGGCAGAAGCTGTGAAGGCTTTGAAGAGGAGAAATAAATTATGGTAATTTTGGGTGGATTGGGCTCGTGTTGGAGAAGGATTTTTTATTTTTTAATCAATATTTAGCGCCATGCCGGGCCCGGGCCCATGCCGGGCTCGGTTTCTAAGGCCCGGCCCGGCCAGGCTTCGGGCTTTTCTACCAAGCATAGTTGTCGGCACATATAATATATATATATATATATATATATATATATAAATTTAAAGCAAAAACAATAATTTGCTTATTTCAGCAAATATAATTTTAAGTATTCACTTCCCCAATTTGATTTTTTTAACCAAATTTAAGTGTTTCATAAATCCAAAAATTCTCATTTCTAATTAATAATCAATCCAATAAACTTAATGTGCTTTAAAATTGGATCAATTATTACAAACCATCAAAATATCAACAAATCAAGATAATTAAGGATTCAACGAAACATCATTTGAAATATTCATCAGATTTTTCTTAACTTCATGAAAATCCATAAATTCTAAGATTGTGTTCCTGCTATAATACCACATATAAGGTTTTATTTTACAACATGATTTTTATCACAAGAGTTTAGAATACAATTAAAAAAATTATTTGAATGATTCAAAGAGTATACCTGATTTAGAATCCATATATGCAGCGAAAAATTGATAAATCTGTTGAATAATTTTCACTAAGAAAATCACCATCTTCTCTTATCTTCTTGATGATGAAAAGCTTACTTTCTTCTTATTATACTTTCTTATGCCTTAAGCCTTTTCTTAAGTTTCTTTCTCCCTCTCGATTTCTTTCTTTATGTGAATAATCATAATCCATCACCAAGCATTCATACATGCTTCTTTATATATATAATCACATTACTATTCACTCGACACTTTTTCATATAGAGACAAAGCATAATATGCCTTATATATAAGAACTTCGCCAACATAATAATTTTAGAATCATTAATGGAGGAACTTATATCTAATAAAGACAACTTATGCAGTAAGTTATTATAGGGGAGTGAGGGTGAGACTTTAGCTCACTAATTTATGGAATGTAATTGGCCAACCCATCAAAAGTTTATAATATTCCAAAGCCCAAACTAATTTCCACGCATCAATTAATATAGAGTCCAGTTCACTTTGTTAGATCAGACAATTTTTCTTCATAGTTTCTATTACAAAATCAATTATCTTTAGCACTTTATTAAAATCTATCTCATAATTAATAGAAGCCCATTTTATTATTAGAATAGGATATCTAACATATAAATCAGACAGTTTTTAAGCAAGATTTTCTGGACTGAAAGATAAGGTCCTCAATCACCATATTTCTTATTACACGTTTCATGAGAACATAAACTTGCAATTCAGACTATTCTAACTATAGGTGCACAAAATAGCCACCCACTCGTGTCATGCCATGTGTCCTAATTTATTATATGGCGTGTTCTATTTCATTGTTAGATGACATGTCCACCTCGATTGATGAATTATCACCACACTACTCTATGAAACTATGCACTCCGGAAATACTTTTGAAAATAAATTATGCATGTTTCCAAGTATGAAACATCCATGCTAATCCATTCCAAAATGGATTCAATGTCTCTAGAAACATACTGTTGATTGATGTTTTTCGTTTCAAGGATAATATGAGAAATTACCCCCTCGAACAAACCTCTTTCAACAACGAATTTGTTTAGTTAGTAAGGAACCAAAGAAAATTTAGTAGGCAAACAAGATAAACACAGAGTTTACGTGGTTCAACGGAGAGTGGCTCTAACCTACGTCCATATATGAAGGGGGAGTATTTTATTACTTCTTGGGGTCAAGACCGACCCGAACTATAAATAGGGAAATGAACTTACAAAGTAATAAAACACCATGAGTCTCACACTAGCCCAGTATAATTCACTCACTTGGTCAGGTAGCCGACCAACTTTCTCTCTCTATCACTATTTTTTAAGCTTTTAGTTTTTTTACAAGTTGTGATATGCGAAATTTGCTAACCCTTAAATCTGAATCTTCAACCCATTTATATAGGCTTCCAAATTCACTATTCAACTGCCAATTACGTCAACCCATGTCATCTTGCTATTATTGACATCGTAACTCTCATCAACTACCTTTAAATGTGCTAATCAAAATCGTTCATTTCACTATTACTGTACCGGCCAATGGTAGCTCTGCTCTACTATCTCTATGTCACTACACTGACCTATGACAGCTAGTATGGGCTACTTCCAATGAGAACTGTTATTTTTCCTACCGTCATCATCAGCCTTCTAGAATTTCATTCTCTCAACTATGGCATACGTCACGTGACTTCACAAGTCGGCTTGTGATCTCATCTTAGTTTCTCGGGTCGGTTCATCGAGATAGATGATACTACAAAAGCTTTACTTCAACTCTATCAACCAGGTTGGGTTTCACTGACAAAGATCCCCTGAATCGGGCTTCAACAAATTTTTAGAAAACCTCAAATCAACATCCTCCAGGTGGTCGGGTCGGTATCCAACTCTTCATCCTCAACAAGTTCTGTCTTTGGGAGGAACCCCCCTAAATCATGCGATCGGATTCCTCCATCAAATCTCTTCTATCTCTCCGAACCATTAGGCTTTTATCACCAATTTTTGGCTAAATACAATACATATTCTATCCATGTTCGGTATTTGAATATTCCTTGGGACAAAACCGCCATCAACAAATATGAAAAATCCATGTTAATCCATTCCAATGTGATTCGAAATGAGGGCTTAAAATCCACCTCAAAGTGAGGGCAACACATCGCTATAAATAGAGATTGTACAAGTGCAAATTTCCTATTTCTCTCTTTCATCAAAATAATGATCATTAATTAGATGGACCAAAAATCAATAAGCATATTCATTTTGAGAATACACCCTTTGAATATATAGAACACTCTGAATTAATCAACACTGAAAACATTGATAATCTTACTTCAATTCTTCGAAATTACTCTTACTCCTTTCCACACAAATGTACCTAACTTGAGCAACGAAATTTTTTTCAGGTACACCTCATTGCTTTGGAAAACCAGTATCAAGAAGAAGATTCCTACTATTATTGTGAAGGTAAATTTCTCCCCTCCACTAATCAAGACGGATATTTCCTTCACATAACTAAAAAAAAAGCTTATTCATTGTTCGAGTCCTCAAGGGGTATGGCTTGGGGGTGTAGCGCTCAAGATCTGACCTTCAAGTCTTGGGTTCGAATCCAGAGAGTGCGTGAGTTTTACTTGCTTCGCTTAAGTTCGGAAATGATAATTTGGAAAAGGAACTGGAAAAGGAACTGGAACTGGCACCATAAATATC